>CAUHTR010000282.1:0-22500 GCA_959609185.1 Schmidtea polychroa
AAGCCGTAAATTTATTAGCGCCAGAATGCCTCGAATAGTCCGGTTTCAAATAGTACGGCTAAATTCCAGAACCGATTAACCGTACTGTTCGAGGTGTTCCTGTATATTAAATTTCCTTTAAATCATAAAAAGTAATCAATACTTACATTGTAAATTTTCATTTCGATTTATTGACATATTGACATAATTTTCTCTTTATTCGTATTACCTAAATTATTAATTAATTGAATCAATAAATTAAAAATTATGTTTACTTTTTTTTCTTTTTAAATTTCATTTAATCTTCGATTTCAAATTGTCTTCATTTGATTTGACCCGGACACAATTTTAAACATCAAATCAATAATTGTCTTTTTTAGAATTCATATTCGAATTAAGCATGTTTTTAATTTAAAAAATTGATTCTAAATTTACTTGAATCGTAAAAACGAGTTATATTTATTTAAATGAATTTATTGTGGCCCGTGATAGTATTTTTTCCGAAAATTTGGCCCTTCGATTGATTTGGGTTGGCCACCACTGATCTAAATTAATTAATAACTTAATTAAATCAATAAATTAAAAATTATGTTTACTTTTTATTTTCAAATTTTCTTTAATCTTCGATTTCAAATTGTCTTCAATAATATCATCTAAATTATTTAATAAATTATTTAATATTGATTGGGTTTGTTTGGATTACTCCAATATCAATTTGTATGTAGTAATTTGCTGCTGATTGTTTTGTTTTCGATTTTGTGATGAGGTTTTTGACTTTGTCTTTATTTCTGCAGTCTACTAGTAAGTTGAAGTGTGATAAGAAATCAACACCGATTATTGGTTGTTGTACTTCGGCTATAATAAACGACCAGCTCTACTCTCTGTTGTTGATTGTTATAGTCATTGTATGTTCTCCGAATGTACTCATCTTGGTACCATTAGCAGCGGTGAGTTTGTTAGGTTTTTGATCTTTTGATGGGGTAATAGGGAGATGACTGAACGCGTTATTGTTTTGTGATTGCACCGTGAACGTTTTGTTTTTGTCGCCAAATGTCAGTGCGATTAATGGTGACTTTATCGGTTTTCCTGCATTTTGTAGTTGCACGGGCTGTTATATTTTTGCTGAAAGTAGCTGATCTCTTATTTACTTTTGTAAATGGCCTTGCTTTAACGGTTTCATGAATCTGATCGATTTCTGTTGGTGAACGATTGTAGTTTTGTTTTCGGTATTTTCCTTTTATTTCAACGAGTACACGTTTAATTTGTTTGTTTTTGATTATTACTTCATCAAATTTGGTGATTAGTGTGCTCATGAGGTTGGTTGTGATTTCATCTGTTTTGAGATTTTTGTCCTTATTGTCTACTGCTTTGTCGTTGTGGTATGATTAGTTTTTGTACTGTTTTAAAAATAATAGATTGTAGGGTTAATTTCTTCGTTGATTTGGTCTGCTATTTACTAATGTTTTAATGTATGCTTTGTAATTTACGGCTAGAATTATTCGTATTTCTTGTGGCATGGCGCGCATAAATAATTCATTAACCAAATCATATTTTTAGTTTTAGTTTTAGTTGGCTGAGGAAATCGGAAAGTTTGTTGTCCCTTAATTGAGTGTTGTTTAACCCTTTCGCACCGACTTTCCGCTAATGACACTATGCTAAATTTATATATTGGAACTTGTTAATATTGACCTAAATATGAAATATTCTCATTTTTGTAATCGTGGCGCTTCTGAATATCCTAGAAAGTCCTTGGATAATAAGTCCCAATAATAATAATAAGTCTGGGATAATAAGTCCCAAGGATCATGTTGAAAGTTTCTGGGACGTATTGTCCCAATAGGGGCGAAAGGGTTAAGCAGAACTTAAGCATTTGTCTTTTGTTTATTTTGTTTTTTATTATTAGTATGTGACATAGGTTGTTGTAAAAGTCCTCACTTTTTTGAAAATTCGTCTATTTGATCTGCCATTTCATTGAGTTTATTACTGGGTAGCGCTGCTATTATGCTTTTGTTGATTTTATTCCTGATAGTGTTAAAGCTAGTTTTGCGAAATCTAGCCATTTTGGGGTGTTCCATTTTCGTTGGTGAAATAGTTAGGGATATTCAGTTTAGGTTTTATTATTGAATTTATAGAAAATGAGTTGTACTGAGGGTTAGAGTTGTTGTTCATTATTAGGATATTTTCTTAACTTATTTTGTGAAATCCTTTAAATATTTGGTTGTCTTCTTACCGAAAGGAGTAGTTTGCGTTTGTTTGCATTAGCTGATAATGTTTGTTTATGTTCTAATAAAGATTAGTTTAGTTAAGAACCTGGCTTACTGTCTTCAGCCCAAAGTGTAACTATTCTTTAAAAGTGGTTGAAAAAATATTTCGCGAGTGTGTTTTGTATTTTTGATTCTGACACCAGTTATATTGTGACATTTTATTGTTATTATTATTGATAGTGTTGTTGTTTATATATGCGTTTATATGTTTGATATTTATATATGCGTGCTACGAGAAAGTTTGGTAGAGCCAAGCAGAGTCTCCTTTAAAAATGTTGTTTCAAGACAGCTTGGATGTTTGTATATAGGTTATTTTACAAAGACAACAATGAAAATAAATATTAAATAAACGTAAAATATAAAAACAAACTAGATTAGCTTTTTAAACGTTTATTAAACGACTAAAATATAACATTGAAACAAAAGGAATTGTTGGCATAACATTTCATATTTAATTTAATTATTTCTTATTATTTTCCAATCGTTGTTTCTTATGGATTTATTATTTTATTTTTTTATTGATTTTTTTTGAATTTGATATTTTTAATTTTAAATGTTGATTAAATAATAATAATAATAAAATAATAATAATGATATAAATAATAATAATAATAATAATAATAATAATAATAATAATAATAATAATAATAATAATAATAATAATAATAATAATAATAATAATAATAATAATAATAATAATAATAATAATGATAATAATAATAAAAACAATAATAATAATAATATTAATAATAATAATAACAATAATAATAATAATGATAATAAAAATAATAATAATAATAATAATAATAATAATAATAATAATAATAATAATAATAATAATAATAATAATAATAAAAACAATAATAATAATAATATTAATAATAATAATAACAATAATAATAATAATGATAATAAAAATAATAATAATAATAATAACAATAATAATAATAATGATAATAAAAATAATAATAATAATAATAATAATAATAATAATAATAATAATAATAATAATAATAATAATAAATTTTTATTTAATAAAAACATTTAATTATTTTTAAAATATTATACTTAAATTAATATATTATTTTTTTAAAATTTTTGCATTCAAAATTTAATTTAATAATTTAAAAATTTTTATTAATTATTTAATTTAATACAACAATCAATACATACAATATAAAAAAAACTTATTTAAAAATTTATTTAGAAACACTCAAAACACAAGTATTTACTGCATTCTGCACATTAATTTTCGGATTCAATGATTTTATTAACAACGCCTCACAAAGCACACGTTCCCAATAATTATCGAAATATTTTAATAAAATTCTAAAATCAGATATACCTATTTTAATCTTGCAACCCTTATTGTGCTCACCAATATGGGTCAAAGCCTTCGGTCTACAATGTCCTCGAGCTCGAATACAGAGATGACGGGAAGTCTCTCCAATGTATGTGGCATTACACCCATTACATATAAACTTATAAACGAGATCGGAACACAATTCGACCGGAGTTTTCGACTTATTAATGAACATATTGCGTACTTTCCATGAAGTTGACACTATCCTATAGTTTAAATTCCCTAACTGCTTTCTTATCTTCACTTTATAATCCTTAAAACCTTCTGAGTACTGGCAATACTAACACAAATTTAGGCTCATCATCCTTGCTCACACTATTTAATTTATTTAACTCATCAGACTCACATACCTCAACAAAATCACAGCCAGATTTTAACTCATCAGACTCACACATCTTAACAAGATCACACCCAGATTTTCTCAAACATGGATCCTTTGGATTTTTAATAAATTTGTCAACAGTCTCTTTCACCATAATTACTAAAAAGAATTTTGGATAACCGTTCTTCATTAACAATTCAACCAATATGTCAACACTTTTACTGAATTTTTAAAAATAGAAGACAAAGACCATGCACGATAAATCAACCCCTTCACCATATTTCTTTTATACTTGAATTCACAAAAACTTTCAGAAGAAGTATAGAGACCAGTATCAGTTTTGATTTCTATAAATCTCTGTCTCATAGTGTTTCTCTTTGCGTTGTATTAACAGATCCAAGAAAGCAAGCGATGATTTTTTCTCCGTTTCACATGTGAATACAATGTTTTTATGTAGACTATTTATATAATGCAAAAACGGGTCAACATGCTTCTGATTTTCAAATATAAGAAAAATATCATCCACATACCGTTTATAAACAGTGGGTTTCATACATTGGAAAGATGCTATTTTCTTTTCTAAGCTTGTTAAAAAAATTGAGGCCATCGTTGGTGCTAAAGGAGAACCCATAACAACTCCATCTATTTGTTGGTACCATTCATTATTGAAAAGAAAATTGACCAAGCTAATAAGCAAGTGATGTGATTTCCAGTGTACCAGGGAACGTATGCAATAAAGTTGAATTAGTTATTATATCCCACCCGATGATGACAGGAAAACTGTAGAAATATATCGTGAAAAGAATGTTTGATTGGCGTTATCTTATAAATAATAATAATAATAATAATAATAATAATAATAATAATAATAATAATAATAATAATAATAATAATAATAATAATAATAATAATAATAATAATAATAATAATAATAATAATAATAATAATAATAATAATAATGTCAAACCCATCCCCAAAGCAAATGAAACAACTGAATTTCATTTCGCAATTCAATTATACAATCGACTACATAGCAGGAGCAGCGAACATTGCGGCAGATACACTATCGAGAATAGAAAAAGACTCGAATTCAGTGAAATTATCGAAACCGAACAAATTAAAAATAAACAAGAAGAAACACTAAAAAAACTACAACTAAACAGAGCCTGAGACTTAAAAACATCGATGAAGTCTATTACGAGATCAGTAACAAAAATTCTCCAAGACTCCTACTACCAATAGGATTTAGAAACACGTGCATTTCAAATGTATATAATGTCAGTTATCCAGGAAATAGAGCCACTTACGAAATAATCCATAACAAATTTGAAATGATACATACCGATATGGTAGGACCACTAGCACCCAATAACGGCTACCAATACCTACTCACTATAATAGACAGGAAAACAAACTGCATTCATATGAATTAAGAATCTGTAAAAGAATCTAGATTAAAATGTCAAGAAGATTGGATGGTCTGTACAGATCCTGCAAAGTTAACGTGTTCTTATAGATGTAGATGTTGTCAAGAATATAAGAAGAAAGAAATAGTACATATTCTACTTTCGAAATTAAGAAAAGCTTATTATAAGCAAATATGTGATGCAGAATAAATGTTGTATCTTTATTCTGTCCTTAATTGTTATTATTATAATTTTTTGAGTGTTGTTAGCTGATTTTAAATACTTGGTTGTCTGTTTGTTGAATTATTATTATTATTATTACTATTATTATTAGTATTATAATAATTATTACAAGTTTACAGATTTTCTGTGACCAAGCTAATAAGCAAGTTATGTGATTTCCAGTGTACCAGGGAACGTATGCAATAAAGTTGAATCAGCAATAATGTATACTTATCTGGCGCGAAGAGAAATCTTCGAGTCTCCTGCATAGTGCATATGATACCCAAAAGCTCGAAACAAGTCTACTATTGTAATTTGCATTGGGTATCACAAAGCTTGTGCTGTTTATATTATTATTATTATTATTATTATTATTATTATTATTATTATTATTATTATTATTATTATTATTATTATTATTAGCAAAAATTTGCATTTAAATTTATCTTTGAAAATTATTTCATAAAAATTCTTTACTTTTTTTTAATTTCTCAGTGGCTAATGATTTTTCGAAATATCTCACAATAAATTTTAAATTATTACACTTATGTATTTAATCTTAAAATATTGCCATTAATTTACTTAATTAACCAATATAACCCTTAATTAATAAATATAGCCTTTAATTTAATTAATAATTTAATAAACCAGTGATAATCGAAATAACAAGTAAATATTTGTTAACCCTTTAACCACTAAAACCGTCTACAGATGGTCATCATAAAAACCCCATTCAATTCAAATCAAAACATTTTCGCGCTCCAAACAGTAAGACCGTTTTTCGTCTGTAAATCGACACACCACAACTTGCAGGTTTGAACACGATCAAACACATGGTTTGCTTGTAACGGTCAGTTTGGTTGAGTTTGGTTTGTCCTCGTAATTTTATTTCAGTGGTTTAAGGGTTAAAGACCTAAATCGAGGCAGGAAAGAAACCGGATAAATAATGCGATGTGTCTGCCACTATCAGCAGTTATGTGGTCGTATAATTTAAGTGTTCCTAACATGATTCTTTTCCTAAAGGTTGTAATAGGCACCCGAATACTTTTGACTTGCATTAAATACTTGGTGTCATTGGAATCGTAATAACCATTTGTGGTATTCAATAAAGTTATTATTTGGTCACATTATGCTGTCAGGGTTTTATGTCCCAAGAATTATGGGCTTATGATTTTTATGGCCGATTTGAACAGGATTTTACAGTCTCCATAAAAAGCCTACAAATAAATCTTAGTTAAAATGTTTTAAAATAATTAATCAATAATAATTAATCGAAGAAACAAGAAAGAACCAAAGTGAATAAGTCAGTTAGCGATCAACAAATATATTCAAGTAATTGAAAACAATTCTAACTCGTACCAGAAAAGGCAATTGTCCCTTGGGTTTTCTACCTTCGCGAGCAATATTTATTGGAACTAAGGTGCACATCTACTGACAAATTGTAATTATGATTGAAGTTTAATAAAGTTATTCTCTGTTGGATTTCGATTATTTGTTTAAATAACAACACGAGGAGTCAGAGAAAACCGACTTGAAAAATAATAACCAAAGAAATACGAAGGAATTAAAATTTGACAATTAACAATTTATTAATTAGAAATTTATTAAAAGATTTATTGGCCTTTTAACATTATTGCTTGTATTCATTTCTCACAATGTTTTTGACATTCCTCAAAAGTTCCAAACGAATTGTCATTTCCCAGACAACCTCCATAAATGAATTCTTCACATTTTTCTGTTTCTGTATTAAAATAGAACATAGGAAAAGCGGCTCTACATGGTCCTTGATCCATTTCAAGAAGACATTCTGGTTCTATTTTATAATAAAATGTGAATTATTAATTATTAAAGATTCATTCTTTAAATGATAATTTAAATAAAATTTATTATATTTAAATATATTAGGTTCATTTATTTTTAATAAATAACTTTTTTAAATTTTATTTAAATATTAATTCTCTACTTTCATTCATTACTTTACAAAATAAATATAAAATTTATTGAATAAATGAAATTTAATATACTAAAATACAATTCAAATGTATTACTTCGGCATTCAATTAATTGAATAGCAAGAAAAAAAAGTATAGAAAATGTAATGACAAAATTCATTTTTGTAAATATTTTATTTGGAAAAGGTTTTATATGAAAATTTTTAATCATTTATTTGCGTGTAAAACTCAATAATGAGATAACTTATATTTTTAATTAACAAAAATAATGATAATTTTAAATATATCAATTATTTAGATAAGTAAAATAATTTGCTAATTTATCTAATTCTAAATTTCAGTACCTAATTTACCAAATTAAATTTTAGAATTTGAATCAAAAAGATAATAATTATAAAATAATTTTAGAATAAATTGAAATTTATTGAAATTTAGTTTAATAACCAAAAAATCGATTAATAAAACTTTCAATCAAACTTTCAATTTAAACAAAAGTCGTTTGAATAAATAAAATACAAAATTAGTTGTCATTTTACACGCAAATAAATGATTAAAAATTTTCATATAAAACCTTTTCCAAATAAAATATTTACAAAAATGAATTTTGTCATTACATTTTCTATACTTTTTTTTCTTGCTATTCAATTAATTGAATGCCGAAGTAATACATTTGAATTGTATTTTAGTATATTAAATTTCATTTATTCAATAAATTTTATATTTATTATGTAAAGTAATGAATGAAAGTAGAGAATTAATATTTAAATAAAATTTAAAAAAGTTATTTATTAAAAATAAATGAACCTAATATATTTAAATATAATAAACTTTATTTAAATTATCATTTAAAGAATGAATCTTTAATAATTAATAATTCACATTTTATTATAAAATAGAACCAGAATGTCTTCTTAGAATGGATCAAGGACCATGTAGAGCCGCTTTTCCTAGGTTCTATTTTAATACAGAAACAGAAAAATGTGAAGAATTCATTTATAGAGGTTGTCTGGGAAATGACAATTCGTTTGGAACTTTTGAGGAATGTCAAAAACATTGTGAGAAATGAATACAAGCAATAATGTTAAAAGGCCAATAAATCTTTTAATAAATTTCTAATTAATAAATTGTTAATTGTCAAATTTTAATTCCTTCGTATTTCTTTGGTTATTATTTTTCAAGTCGGTTTTCTCTGACTCCAACAGAGAATGACTTTATTAAACTTCAATCATAATTACAATTTGTCAGTAGATGTGCACCTTAGTTCCAATAAATATTGCTCGCGAAGGTAGAAAACCCAAGGGACAATTGCCTTTTCTGGTACGAGTTAGAATTGTTTTCAATTACTTGAATATATTTGTTGATCGCTAATTGACTTATTCACTTTGGTTCTTTCTTGTTTCTTCGATTAATTATTATTGATTAATTATTTTTAAACATTTTAACTAAGATTTATTTTTAGGCTTTTTATGGAGACTGTAAAATCCTGTTCAAATTGGCCATAAAAATCATAAGGCCGTAAGTCTTCGTACATAAAACCCTGACATCATAATGTGACCAAAGTGCTTTATGAGTTTTTTTAGACTAAAAATTCTGAGAAATTATTATCAAGCCAAACATCCTAGAGCTGACTAGGAACATAGTTCTGAAGTAAAATATTGTGTGTTAGGGCTAAGGAAAAATGGGAACAACGAGAATTACCGTATTTAATATTTTTAAAAATTTAGAAGTATTATTAGATTTTAATATTACAATATATAAATAATAAGAATTTAAAGTAATATTTATAATCTATATAACTATTTATTAGAGAAAACTTTACCAGACTAAAGTGCAATATTAAATATTTATTTAATTAATATCGATTTTGCTATAATCAACAAAATTATTTTGATTTTAGAAAAGTTACTATTAGAAAATATTATTGGGGTTTGTTGGTTGTCGGTGGTTTATCAAATCAATAACTACTCTCTGAGTCCGAGCGTGTTTTATTCAACAACGAATTCCAAATAATAACTTTATTGAATACCACAAATGGTTATTACGATTCCAATGACACCAAGTATTTAATGCAAGTCAAAAATATTCGGGTGCCTATTACAACCTTTTAGGAAAAGAATCATGTTAGGAACACTTAAATTATACGACCACATAACTGCTGATAGTGGCAGACACATCGCATTATTTATCCGGTTTCTTTCCTGCCTCGATTTAGGTCTTTAACCCTTAAACCACTGAAATAAAATTACGAGGACAAACCAAACTCAACCAAACTGACCGTTACAGCAAACCATGTTTTTGATCGTGTTCAAACCTGCAAGTTGTGGTGTGTAGTTTTACAGACGAAAAACGGTCTTACTGTTTGGAGCGCGAAAATGTTTGGATTTGAATTGAATGGGGTTTTTATGATGACCGTCTGTAGACGGTTTTAGTGGTTAAAGGGTTAACAAATATTTACTTGTTATTTCGATTATCACTGGTTTATTAAATTATTAATTAAATTAAAGGCTATATTTATTAATTAAGGGTTATATTGGTTAATTAAGTAAATTAATGGCAATATTTTAAGATTAAATACATAAGTGTAATAATTTAAAATTTATTGTGAGATATTTCGAAAAATCATTAGCCACTGAGAAATTAAAAAAAAGTAAAGAAATTTTTATGAAATAATTTTCAAAGACAAATTTAAATGCAAATTTTTGCTAATAATAATAATAATATAAACATCACAAGCTTTGTGATACCCAATGCAAATTACAATAGTAGACTTGTTTCGAGCTTTTGGGTATCATATGCACTATGCAGGAGACTCGAAGATTTCTCTTCGCGCCAGATAAGTATACATTATTGCTGATTCAACTTTATTGCATACGTTCCCTGGTACACTGGAAATCACATAACTTGCTTATTAGCTTGGTCACAGAAAATCTGTAAACTTGTAATAATTATTATAATACTAATAATAATAATAGTAATAATAATAATAATAATAATTCAACAAACAGACAACCAAGTATTTAAAATCAGCTAACAACACTCAAAAAATTATAATAATAACAATTAAGAACAGAATAAAGATACAACATTTATTCTGCATCACATATTTGCTTATAATAAGCTTTTCTTAATTTCGAAAGTAGAATATGTACTATTTCTTTCTTCTTATATTCTTGACAACATCTACATCTATAAGAACACGTTAACTTTGCAGGATCTGTACAGACCATCCAATCTTCTTGACATTTTAATCTAGATTCTTTTACAGATTCTTAATTCATATGAATGTAGTTTGTTTTCCTGTCTATTATAGTGAGTAGGTATTGGTAGCCGTTATTGGGTGCTACCATATCGGTATGTATCATTTCAAATTTGTTATGGATTATTTCGTAAGTGGCTCTATTTCCTGGATAACTGACATTATATACATTTGAAATGCACGTGTTTCTAAATCCTATTGGTAGTAGAAGTCTTGGAGAATTTTTGTTACTGATCTCGTAATAGACTTCATCGATTTTTTTAAGTCTCAGGCTCTGTTTAGTTGTAGTTTTTTTAGTGTTTCTTCTTGTTTATTTTTAATTTGTTCGGTTTCGATAATTTTACTGAATTCGAGTCTTTTTCTATTCTCGATAGTGTATCTGCCGCAATGTTCGCTGCTCCTGCTATGTAGTCGATTGTATAATTGAATTGCGAAATGAAATTCAGTTGTTTCATTTGCTTTGGGGATGGGTTTGACATTATTATTATTATTATTATTATTATTATTATTATTATTATTATTATTATTATTATTATTATTATTATTATTATTATTATTATTATTATTATTATTATTTTTATTATCATTATTATTATTATTATTATTATTATTATTATTATTATTATTATTATTATTAATATTATTATTATTATTATTATTTTTATTATTATTATTATTATTATTATTATTATTATTATCATTATTATTATTTTATTATTATTATTATTTAATCAACATTTAAAATTAAAAATATCAAATTCAAAAAAAATCAATAAAAAAATAAAATAATAAATCCATAAGAAACAACGATTGGAAAATAATAAGAAATAATTAAATTAAATATGAAATGTTATGCCAACAATTCCTTTTGTTTCAAGGTTATATTTTAGTCGTTTAATAAACGTTTAAAAAGCTAATCTAGTTTGTTTTTATATTTTACGTTTATTTAATATTTATTTTCATTGTTGTCTTTGTAAAATAACCTATATACAAACATCTAAGCTGTCTTGAAAGACTCTGCTTGGCTCTACCAAACTTTCTCGTAGCACGCATATATAAACAACAACACTATCAATAATAATAACAATAAAATGTCACAATATAACTGGTGTCAGAAGCAAAAATCCAAAACACACTCGCGAAATATTTTTTTCAACCACTTTTAAAGAATAGTTACACTTTGGGCTGAAGACAGTAAGCCATGTTCTTAACTAAACTAATCTTTATTAGAACATAAACAAACATTATCAGCTAATGCAAACAAACGCAAACTACTCCTTTCGGTAAGAAGACAACCAAATATTTTTTATTGTTCAATAGCTATATATTGTCTTTATTCCATTTCAAGCGCAACATACGCCAAACGAAATAGCAAGGCGTCTTGTAACCTTGTTTAAAAAGAAATAAAATATATAACTATACATTACACAACTTCCTCCTTTAAAACCGGATGTTAACATGAATTAATAAAAAGTAACAAAAAAATATAATTCAATAACCATTTTTTTCTTTGTATGTTTTATATGTTTTTTATATGTATTTTGTTTCTGTTTTTTTATGTATATACAACCTGGATAAAATAAAAAAATTACAACCAGTTTCGTAAATACAAGTAAATAAATAAAACTGTACAATAAGCGTTGTTTGTGCGTGTAATTTGTTTTTTTAATGTTTCTGTTTTATTTCAGACAATCGCTGTATCGTTTTTTGTATGGGGTTGTGATTATTGTGTCATTGTCAAATAGTTTGATTGAATTTTTGTAGTTGAATGTGATGTTTTTGTGGATTGGTTGTGTTTTTGTTTGTGTTTGAGTTTGTGTTTTGTCTTTAGGGGCTTGTTTTGCTGGTTTTGGTTCTTGTAATAAGGTTTTATTGGTCTTATGTTTATTTTCATTTTTTTGTTGTTTTTAATTATTGTGGCAACGTTTTTGTTGATCTCTAGGAGTTAGAATTGACCTTCATATTTGGACTTGAAACCTTTTGTGAATGGGTTTTTTATTAGAACGAGGTCTGTTGTTAGCACTGTTTTCCTATCCAATTCGGAGTCCGGTCGCCTTTTTAAGATTCTTTTTGGGTTTTTTCTATATTTCCGTTGTTATTGTTAGTTGTTTGTTTGTTTGTTTCTGTGTTATCTGCAATTTTGTTTTTGAGTGACGGAAGGTTTGATTCTCTGCCAAAAACTTTGAAAGAGGGGCTTTCGTTGTCGATTGAGTTGGGGGTATTCCTTGAACCCAGTAGGATTGTCGGTAGTTCGATTAGCCAATTTCTGTCGTTTGCTTTGGTTCGAATGCTTTGTTTAAATGTCCTATTTAGTCGTTCGATTTTTCCATTAGCTTGAGGGTTGTAAGCCGTGGTTCAGTTGCGTTTTATTTCGTATTTTTTACATAGGGCATTAAATAATTCCGACTCGAACTGTCTCCCTTGATCTGTTATCAAAGTTTTAGGTTGTCCATATCAGGCTATCCAGTTTAGTTCGATGTTTTTGCAGATATTTTGTGCGGATATTTCTTTCAGTGGGATTATTTCGAACCAGTTGGTTTTTTTGTCTATTATAGTTAGTCGGTACTTATATTAGTTGTTTGGTGGTAATGGTCCTACTATGTCTATGTGTATTGTTTGAAAAGCTTGGCTGCTTGGGAAATTTACTTTTTCAATCATTAGTTCTTTTGTGGTTTTGTTGACCTGGCAGCTTTTGAATGTCAAGACACAGTTTTTTATTTATTTTCGCATGTTTGGCCATATGTTTTTGTTGTGGATGATTTCGTATGTGGCCTTGTTTCCTGGATGATTGATGTGGTGTATCTTTGAGATGCACGTATTCCTGAATTCTTTCGGTAGGAGTATTCTTGGAGTATTTTAGTTACTGACGTCGTGCCAGCAGTCGTTGATTTGTTCGAGTTTGAGGCTATGTTTTGTTGGTAGCTCTTTCAGTGTTTCTGCTTGTTTGTTTTTGATCTTTTCGATTTCGAACATTTCGCTGAATTCGAGTGCGTTTATGCCTGTTTTGGTTCTGAACAAGGTGTCTGCTACAATGTTTGCTGCTCCCGCGATATAATTGATTGTACAGTTAAATTGTGATATATAGTTTAATTATCTTATTTGTCTAGGTGATGGGTTTTTCATTTCTATCGCGTTTGTAAGAGGTTTGTGGTCTGTATAAATCTTGAAGTTCCTTGCTTCTAGTAGATGTTGGAAGTGTTTTATGGCTTCGTGAATTGCGAGCAGTTCCCGATCAAATGTTCAATATCTTGTTTGGTGGATTTTTAATTTCTTGGAGAAGAAACCGATAGGTTGTTTACCAAATTCATTGCCTTGGTAAAGTGTTGCTCCAATTGCAAATCCGGAACAATCTGTTGCTAGGTTGTAATCTCGTTTTGGATCCGGGTATCCAAGTAATGTGGCTTGAGATAAGCTTGTTTTTGCTTTTTCGAAGTTTTTGATTGCTCCCTCAGTCCAGTTAATTTTGATGTTTCGTCTTGTTTTGATAAGGTCATTTAGGGGGGCTAAAAGTTCACTGCAATTTGGTATATAGGAGTGGTAGAAGTTTACCATTTCCAGAAATCGTCTGAATTCTCTATTTGAATTTGGCAGTTGGAATTGTTGGATCGAGCTGATTTTTTTCTAGATAGGCTTTGTACCTTTTTCATCTAATGTGTGCCCGAAGAAATTAATTTCTTTTTTCAGGAATTCGCATTTTTGGGCATTTATTTTGAGGTTTGCTGAATTTAGTGTTTTAAATACTTCGTCTATGTCTTTTAGATGAGATTGTTTATTTGGACTGGCTATTAATATGTCGTCCAAATATGCGATTGTGTTTTTGTTGTTTTTCAGGGTTCGATCCATGAAACGTTGAAATGTTGCTGCTGCATTTCGTAAACTAAATGGCATTCGGTTGTATTCGAACATGCCGATTGGTGTTGCGATTGCTGTTTTTTTATGTCCTCCTTTCTGATTGGAATTTGGTGGTAAGAATTTTGCAAGTCGATTTTTTTAGAAAATCTTTGCTCCTTTGAGTTTGTTTATTATAATAATAATTCGAATTTTCCTATGTAGTCTCTTTATTCCATTTTCAAGCACGACATACACCAAACGAAATAGCAAGGCGTCGCGTAACCTAGTTTAAAAAGAAATAAAATATATAACTATACATTACAAGGATAATTTTATACGATAATTTTATTTAAAAAATAACAATATATAATTGATTAATTATGTCAGTAGGGTACAGTGCGCTGCATGACTCATCGTTGAACAAAGACATATGACTCATCGATGACTCATAACAAAGAACATGACTCATACCCCACCCCCCCCACCCCAGTGAGTCATAAATGACGTCATCGATGACTCATCATCCATATGACTCATCCTGGTGACTCATCACACATGACTCATCCTGATGACTCATCACGCATGACTCATACTGGTGACTCATCCGGGTGACTCATCACACATGACTCATCCTAATGAGTCATCGCGCATGACACATTAAGGGTGACTCATTTCAAATTTAAATTTTAAATTCAAATTTTAAAAGGGTCAAATGATGTCAAACTTCTTGGGTATCATTCGAAAGGTCTTGAAGAGCTCTATCTAATGGTCATACCCTTGAAGGTTTAAGATGTATCCTTAACTTTCAAAAGGTCAAAAACCTTCAACATTTTAAAAACTATATAATATAGGTATCATTCTAAAGGTAATTCAATATGTTGTTCAATAGTCTAAACTACCGCAACGTAATAATATTGTTAACAAATTGAAAGTAATATTAACAAAGACAATGCAGTTTTAATGCGATATTAACAAAGACCCTTCAATCCATGTGCATAATAAAACAATTACTACAACTGCTCCTAATTTACAATCATTTTAATAATAATAATAATAATAATAATAATAATAATAATAATAATAATAATAATAATAATAATAATAATAATAATAATAATAATAATAATAATAATACTAATAATAATAATAATAATACTAATAATAATAATAATAATACTAATAATAATTATAATAATACTAACTTACAAAAACTTATAAAAAATTTCAACTATAACATAATAATAATAATGATAATAATGATAATAATAATAATAATAATAATAATAATAATAATAATAATAATAATAATAATAATAATAATAACAATAATAATAATAATAATTATAATAATACTAACTTACAAAAACTTATAAAAAATTTCAACTTTAATAATGATAATAATAATAATATTAATAATAATAATTATTAATAATGATGATAATAATAATAATAATAATAATAATAATAATAATAATAATAATAATAATAATAATAATAATAATAATAATATTAATAATAATAATATTAATATAGTAGTAATATTAATAATAATAATAATAATAACACTTAGAAAAATAAAATTTATAAAAAATAGTAATAATATTACAAACTTTTATTAAAAATTTTGATAAAATAAAATAAAATTGAATAAAAGTATAATCATTTATTTTTTTTTTAAAAAATAAAATTTTATTATTATTGTTAATCAAGTTCTGGGACAATCTTTGTATTTTCTTTTCTTTTAGATTTCAGTTTACAGGACTCTATAAAAATAATAATCATTAATAAAAATAATAATATTAATATTAATAATAATAATAATAATAATAATAATAATAATAATAATAATAATAATAATAATAATAATAATAATAATAATAATAATAATAATACTAATAATACTAATAATAATAATAATAATAATAATAATAATAATAATACTAATAATAATAATAATAATAATAATAATAATAATAATGAAAATAAAAATAATTTTACTCAAAATTTATCCGTTTGTTTCTGTCGGTTGATCGCGCAATTCCTGCACTCTCCGTAGTAAATATCTATTTAATCTTAATGATTCTTGATCTTCAGAATCTTCAAAATCATCAGCATCTGGAAACATCGGAGGATCGTCTGTATCTATAAAAGTATCATCCTCCAGATAGTGTCCATATGCAAAACTTTTATTTTTAGCTACCCAATTACGTTTGTCGTCGTTGCAATTGAGTGCAGTTTTATGATTTTTTATGCTGTACAGCTGATGATTTTTAGACATTATTCTAAACTGTGGGACTGTATAAATTTTGTCGTTTAAATAACAATCAATGTAATTGACATGTGTTAGCCCTGCATCTTTCAATGTTATGCCTTTTGCCTTACAACATTCTTCATCACCAAGCAAACTATAACATTTTGGACGAAGAAACACCCACTCCTCGTATTTGAAACCTTTATTTTCGTCTTTAAATTTCCCAATAACGGAATCCAAGTTTCTCGAATACAAGGGATGGCTAGGGTCGTAATTTGAGGTGTCAAGAAGATTATCCCTAACCATAGCAGGCAAAAGATCAGACAGCTTACAATTAATTATTTCGAGAAAGAATGAATCAGTGTCCCCAGCTACAATATTGATCTTACAATTAAACTCATTACGATATTTATCTAATTCCTCATATTGTAGTTGATACATTCTGAGTTTAGATAAGTCTAGTACAGTTTGGCCGATGTAACTAGGCCTATCTAAACAGACTGATTCTTTCATTAAAAGAACAGAAATAAGATTGTGATCTATTTTTGTAGTGCTTCGGAAATATGGACTACTACAATATGTGATAAGTTTTGTCGAAGAATTACATAATCTTAAATTAATTCTTTTCTTTAAATTTTCAACAGTTTTTCCATAAAGACTGTTGTTTAGCAATTTAAAATAATTTTTATCGAGCTTAGTGGTGGAAGATGCTCTTAAAGCGGTATTAGTATCGACATATTTTTTGAATAGTGTGCTTTGTGAAAATCGAATAGCACGGTGTATTTAGATACAACTACACCTAATTTTAAATACATTTGTAAAAGTCTCCAATGAACAACATAATTATTCTTTGGATAATGAGTTAAAAGTAACTTTTCCACATTCGAACAAGGCGCACACATCTTTCAGCGGCTACTGGCAAATCATCCAGTAAGTCGTGAATAGATGCCGGTATTTCTAAATCTACTTCTATAGTATAACCATAACTAAGTAAACTTAAATCTACCGTAGTGCATTCAAACAAGATATTATTTAATAATTGGTCATCCGTGACCCAAACAAAGTCTCCGTCCGGTAAGTTTTGTGATAAAGCCCAGCCATACAGGTTGTTTATATCTATATACAACAACTCTGTATCTGAGCTTGATTTAACATAATGCTTATTCACGAAAGTTAAGCCTCCTCTGATGCCACCTTCGAAGAAGTTGTACATTTCCATATCGGTTAATAATGTAATTGGATGGTCTAAAGTCATCAAAGCCGAACTCCAACTCATACCTGGAATTCCAAGGAAATTGAGTGGCTCAAGCTTATTATGTGCTATGCTCTTTGCACGAAATTGTTGAAAGTAATCAGCCAAAAGAAATACGTCGAGTTTTAAATAGACCATCATATAATCCAAAAGAGAATTACAATTGGTCTCTCGCCATATTCTTTTGGCCATTTCGTAATCCGAATCTGACACTCCACTCCAAATTGGTGGTAATTCAGCAGTCGACCTCAAAACATCTAAAGATGTTGCCACGTCGTATGGGAAAATTCCTTTGCTAGTAATAATACTTCCAGTAAATTCTGCAGAAGTAAGAGGGAAAGATGTAAGAGTTTTCACCACACTACTCAAAGATTCACTAACAAATTGGTATGAGTCAATGAATTTAACTGTAAGTGAACCAATTCTCGCAAAAAGACTAAGAAACTTTTCACTTGTGATAGGAAACACAGCTAATGTTCCATGAATCATACTTTGATAGTCCAAATTTGAGGATATGATGTAAATCATACCCTCTTAGATTGTGAAAAACTACTGGCAATGAATGTCTTATTTGTCGAGAAAGATTACATTTTGAGCAAGCTGCTCCAAGATATTTACCTGAAAAGTGATCATGATCTTTTACAGGATTTTCAATCACTTTCTTACACAAATAACAATGTCTTGCAGCTCTAAAATTTTCCAGATCGTCATGGGTTAAAATTATCTTTTTATTATAGTTTTTATAATAAAAGGGTGTTACGATTTTTCTGCTAATTAGTTCTATTTCATGTAGAAATTGATCAACACAGTCAATACCTAAAAATGACTTATAAAATTTCTTTCCAGTGAGGTTATTTATACACAAAAGCCCAGCAGAAATGGGTAAGTGTTTTTGGAAGTATTTTGTGTCCTTAGGTAAGATTGCCTCAAAATCGGCATAAATAACGAAGGGAGGTGTGACTGTTTTCTTCCAATCAACAAATTCTAAAAGATTATTTTTTGGAAGGGTGTATAAAGTCGTTCCTATTTGATTATTGTCACAAAGACCACGATGACGATTAAAAGTGTCAATATTTCTAAAGCCGTGTAAACATCTAGGACACCATTTACAATAAATTCTGACTGGGGTAATAGAAGCATTTCTGCAATTTAAAAATTTATTTAAGTCGCTGATACCTACATAATGAAAAGTCTTTCTTTTTTCTAATAAAAGTAAATTTATGGGTGTTTCGCTTACAACTTTACTTTTGTAAATTATGTCAATAAATGGATGTTTCATTACTTCACTTTCATTAGTTAAATCAACTAATGCAGTTTCATCATATGACAACACATTAATTGAATAGCCAGGATTAAACATTTCAAATCGATTAATATCACTTAGTTTCATTGGCATATCATTCGGGTCAAAACGAAGTGAGGAAAGATTATAAGAAGATGGTTGATTGCGTAAATCATCATCAGTCTCGTCATATTTAGCAACAGCTAAAACACTGTATAAAAAACAAAGATTATCGGTGTTTATCACATTAATTATACAGTTTTTATGTTTCAGAGATCTGGGGGTATCAATAAATTGTCTTCCACTTAACCGAGAAATTTCAGAATATTTAGTTAAAACGAAACTTATGTATTCTATTTTATTTATTTTCCAATTAGACCCCTTCTCATTCATGTTGATTATTTTTTCATTAAGAAGAGTAATACCTTCATCAATGAATGAATCATTCCAAATTCGTGCAGAATTGGAAATAACAAATGATTGATATTCGTTATCTTTCTCCATTTCAATCCGTATACAAAATTGAATTTTAACGGATTTCATTTTTGATATGAATGAAGTTAATTTAGTATATAAGAGTGAAGGAACAGAAAGAGTTGTCATATTAAATCGCGACACATCCATCTTAATGATTATATGTGATTTATTTAAATCAGAATCAATAGTCAAGAGGCCCGAACCTATTTGATTGACAGAGTATGAATTTAAAATAATTGGAGCTATTTCATCATCATCATCATCAGAAGAAATAATAATTTCTTCATCAGAAGAAATAATAATTTCCTCCTCATCAGAAGAAATTATAATTTCATCGTTATTAATAATATTGTCCTCATCGTCACTAATGTTTATTATTTCAATTTTACTTATTTTTGAAGGCACCTTATGTTTAATATTTATGTTGTGTCTTTTTAATTGATTGGGAACGCAGTCCACATTAGTATTTAATTGATTGGGAACGCAGTCCACATTAGTATTTAATTGATTGGGAACGCAGTCCACGTTAGTATTTAATTGATTGGGAACGCAGTCCACATTAGTATTTAATTGATTGGGAACGCAGTCCACATTAGTATTTAATTGATTGGGAACACAATCCACATTATTTTGTAAAAAAGTTGGATATAATATGATGAATAAATCTTTTTTCGAACCTATAAATTGTCTTAAATGATTGCAATGTTTTTTGTAAAATTCGAAATATGTTTTTGTGTCTAATGTTTTGCATGTAGGACATATCTGGTAGATGATACCATTATATTTATGCGAATAATACTTTTCCATAAGACCATGACAGTTATTATGAAAAGTATTATTACAGTAGGATGTATAAAATCGACCTAAATAAAAAACTAAGCTAAAATTTAAATTATTATTATTATTATTATTATTATTATTATTATTATTATTATTATTATTATTATTATCATCATCATATTTATTCATGTTCTCCTAAAATTCAATATATTATATTTACCATTTAACAATAAAATATATTTTCGATATAAAATATCTTTTTCGTTATAATATTTTACGATTTCTAATATCATATATTTAATCGTAAAATATTTCTAAAATATATATATATCTTAAATAAATAATTACATATCTTAAAAAGCTATATTTAATTTAAAACAAATATTATCAAAAACAATTAATTGTAGAATGTATAACATCAAATTATATAAAAACTAAGCTAAAATATAAATAATAATAATGATAATTATTATTATTATTAATATTATTATTTAAACTAATATTATTATCATACATATTTATTCATGATCTCCTAAAATTCAATATATTATATTCACCATTTAATAATAAAATATATTTTAGATAAAAAAAAAAAAAAAAAATCCCTTTTTAGTTATAATATTAGTTATAATATAAATTCATCCTAAATAAAACTAAGCAAAAAATATAGATTATTATTATTATTATTATTATTATTATTATTATTATTATTATTATTATTATTATTATTATAAAATAGTAATAATAGTAATAATATTACTAACTTTTATTAAAAATTTTTAATAAAAATATAAAAATCTAATAAAATAAAGGTTTCAAATACGAGGAGTGGGTGTTTCTTCGTCCAAAATGTTATAGTTTGCTTGGTGATGAAGAATGTTGTAAGGCAAAAGGCATAACATTGAAAGATGCAGGGCTAACACATGTCAATTACATTGATTGTTATTTAAACGACAAAATTTATACAGTCCCACAGTTTAGAATAATGTCTAAAAATCATCAGCTGTACAGCATAAAAAATCATAAAACTGCACTCAATTGCAACGACGACAAACGTAATTGGGTAGCTAAAAATAAAAGTTTTGCATATGGACACTATCTGGAGGATGATACTTTTATAGATACAGACGATCCTCCGATGTTTCCAGATGCTGATGATTTTGAAGATTCTGAAGATCAAGAATCATTAAGATTAAATAGATATTTACTACGGAGAGTGCAGGAATTGCGCGATCAACCGACAGAAACAAACGGATAAATTTTGAGTAAAATTATTTTTATTTTCATTATTATTATTATTATTATTATTATTATTAGTATTATTATTATTATTATTATTATTATTATTATTATTATTAGTATTATTAGTATTATTATTATTATTATTATTATTATTATTATTATTATTATTATTATTATTATTATTATTATTATTATTATTATTATTATTAATATTAATATTATTATTTTTATTAATGATTATTATTTTTATAGAGTCCTGTAAACTGAAATCTAAAAGAAAAGAAAATACAAAGATTGTCCCAGAACTTGATTAACAATAATAATAAAAATTTTATTTTTTAAAAAAAAATAAATGATTATACTTTTATTCAATTTTATTTTATTTTATCAAAATTTTTAATAAAAGTTTGTAATATTATTACTATTTTTTATAAATTTTATTTTTCTAAGTGTTATTATTATTATTATTAATATTACTACTATATTAATATTATTATTATTAATATTATTATTATTATTATTATTATTATTATTATTATTATTATTATTATTATTATTATTATTATTATTATTATTATTATTATTATTATCATCATTATTAATAATTATTATTATTAATAT
>CAUHTR010000282.1:25000-155430 GCA_959609185.1 Schmidtea polychroa
AACCTTCAAGGGTATGACCATTAGATAGAGCTCTTCAAGACCTTTCGAATGATACCCAAGAAGTTTGACATCATTTGACCCTTTTAAAATTTGAATTTAAAATTTAAATTTGAAATGAGTCACCCTTAATGTGTCATGCGCGATGACTCATTAGGATGAGTCATGTGTGGTGAGTCACCCGGATGAGTCACCAGTATGAGTCATGCGTGATGAGTCATCAGGATGAGTCATGTGTGATGAGTCACCAGGATGAGTCATATGGATGATGAGTCATCGATGACGTCATTTATGACTCACTGGGGTGGGGGGGGGGTGGGGTATGAGTCATGTTCTTTGTTATGAGTCATCGATGAGTCATATGTCTTTGTTCAACGATGAGTCATGCAGCGCACTGTACCCTACTTATGTCTTAATGATCATATTCAAAGTACAGTTTGGGTTGGTAAGAAAACCAAAAACATTTATATATAAAAAGAAGGCATAACAAATATTGGTAAAATTAACAAAAGTGTAAAATTAATTAAAACTTACTAAAAATCAAAAAATAATATTGGACAGGGGTATTCCTTTGCAACTATCAGTGAGTAGAGAGAGAGATCAATAACTTACTTTAAAGGTCAACCAGCCCATCTTCTAAGTTCAGAGTGAAATTTCAACCAAGAAAGTTAACCGCCAGTTCAAATGAGGAAAGAGAAAGACCACTTCTATATTGTCATTACCAGAAAATGGATCATCATGTAAATCAATGCTGGTTTAAAATAATATTCGATGGAGCCCCATCCCAGTTTCGTGAGATTATTGTAAAAGAACAGGACATAGCAACGATTACCCGTGATTTAGTTACGGGACACTTGAATAAGGGTTAAATCTGTTTAGATAGACCTAGCAATATTAGGCAGTCTGTACTAGATCTGTCTAAACTGCGGCTGCACCAACTTCAACATATTAAATTGGACAAGTATAACCGTGAGTCTAGTTGGAAAATAAATATTGTTGCCGGAGATATAGACTCATTCTTTTTAGAAATTAAAAACTGTAAATTATATGTATTATTAGCTGCAATGATTAGAGATAATCTGCTTGACACATCCAATTATGATCCTTCACATCCTTTTTACTCTAGAAAACTCGACTCTGTTATCGGCAAGTTTAAGGATGAGAGTAAGGGACTTGGATATAGTGAATGGGATTTCTTGAGACCGAAATGTAATCATTTCTTAGGCACTAAGACTAGTATGAAAACGAAAGGAGTTAATTTAGTGGGAACTGAAATTAATCATCAATCATATCTCAATTGTTATAACTTAAACGAGATATTTTGAGTACCACAATCTAGTATAGGGTCGCGTAACCATCAACTTTACTTGTTTAAAAACATAAAATTCGCCTTGTCAAACAATGATGATAAGCGATTATGGGTGGTGAAAAATACTAGTCGTGCATTTGGGTAATACTTAGGTGACGATGAACTTGATAACTCTGAGAGTAATATGATAGAGCAAAAACAGTTCGAGAAATTCAAAATGGTTGAAATATTTACTGACTTGTGTGTGTTATTAAATGATTTGTTTAATATATTTTTAAAAGATATTTTTAAATCTTTAATTTTTATTTATTTATTATTTTATTTTAATTGTAGGTTGATGAATTTAATCTTTATATTTGAATAAATGGAATAAAATAAATAAAATTTATGTAGACATTTTTTAAAAAGATTTTCTATGCCAAGTGGTGTGACTTCACATTAAGGTACTTTCATATTTTTTAAAAAAATTTTCTAAGTATTGTTCTAACTTTTGTTCATTGTCCCACTGTGTGTTGAAGAATATGATTTTATTTCTATAATATAAGCTTTAATGAATTTATGTTATAATAAATGAATGTTGTTATATTATGGAATTTGATGCTGATGTTACTCACTGTCTCGTCGTGTGTTGATATAAATGATTTTAATTCTATAATATAAGACTGGTGTGATCTTGCGGGGACAAATCAATCTACTATGCTTCATTGATATCTTTAACTTAATATTGTTTTTCTTTTCAAGTTCAAATACCTAGAAACCTTTAACCAAAAACATTCCATTATTGTCTCAAACTCTATTTAATTATTTTCAATAATGAATAATAACTAAAATGTCAATTGAAAAGAAATAAGTTGTGAAAATTTAAAAATTTCTTTAAAAATTAAATATTGTAAATAACATCTATTTTTAAATTTTTAATTCATATTTTGATAATCACATTAATTTTGTTTTACTATACATCGAATAGAACATTCTTTCCATGACATAAAATGATTTCCGTTTCTCCCGCATCCCCCATAAATAAACACTTCACAATTCCTGGTAATATTATTGTAAAAATAACGCCTGGAAAATGCTGCACATCTACCTCTGAATTTCGGAAGATTGCATTCTGGCACTGAAAGTAATTGTTTTTATAAATAAAATAGCTAAATTATAGAAATTATGTTACTTATTGACAGACACTGATTTGCCAGCAAAGTTATAATTAAAGATGTGTAAATTAAATTCATAGTATGATTTCTTTTATAACTTTACATATTTATAAGAAGACGTCAAATATTGACACTCACTATTTCCGGTTAACAACATTATCTAAACCAATAGAAGATGAAAATCAGATGAATTTGCATAGTAAATAATTATTGCAATATTATGAAATGAGATTTTTCAAGAACAGATATTAACTATAATGGAAATCATATAATTCGAAACTTTATTTTGAATTTCCTTTATATTTATTTCTTTTTAAACTGTAAATCAATATTTTGTTTCATATTTATGTTTCATTTATAATAATAATAATAATAATAATAATAATAATAATAATAATAATAATAATAATAATAATAATAATAATAATAATAATAATAATAATAATAATAATAATAATAATAATAATAATAATAATAATAATAATAATAATAATAATAATAATAATAATAATAATAATAATAATAATAATAATAATAGTTACATATACATACAACTGGATAGGGTCAAAAATTTATTAATGACCAATTAACAAATGCATAATTAATATGCAAAGCAAAATATAGTAGGAAACCTAATATATGGAAAGGTATTTTCAAATGTATCATTTTAATGATGCGGGTACAGTCATCGTGACACTTTTTGTATTTTGAAGAACTTGTTTTGCTTCTTTTGGTTTTTGGTGCTTTATCGCTTTATCGCTTTATCACCTTTTGGTTCTTGAAGATTTTTTCTTCTTGGTTTTTCTATTCTCTCTACAGCTTTTAGAGTCAGCTTGTATTTGATTTTCTTTAGTTTCTTTTTGGTTTTCATTAGCATTTCCAGTTGTTAGATTTTGGTTTTCTAAATGGGAATTTTCATTTAGATCATATTCATTGGTTTTCACTTGTTGGCAGTCATGTAATTTTATATTTTTCTCTATCCATTCCACCATATCATTAAATTGTTTATATCTTGATGGAGAAAGTTGTTTTGCATATCGGACTTTTATGAGTTTATTTGTTCCTTTTTCTTTTGTGAAAAAATAACATTCTTCTTCCTGTAGTGTTTCAGAGTCACTTGTGAGAATTTGGTTTTGTTGGCTATCTATTAGTTCGATATTGTGTATATTATTTGTTGATATTTGGTTTTCTATTTAGGGATCTTTTCTTAAATCATGTCCAGTGTTTCTCTTTGGTAATCAGTCTTGAGATTCTAATGATGCTGTTCTTATCCTTTTGTTTTTGGATTCTGGTTTTTCCTGAGCTATTTCATTTTGTTAAAAATCCTCTTCTGTTTTATTTTTAAGGTTTGTTATACATTTTCGGATGTTGAATGACCTTGGTACTCCAACAATAGATCTTTTGATCATAAAGTTGAAGTGTTTATTGTAATATTTTTTTGTTTCGTGTGCTATCAAATTCGCAGTTATTAAGTGTATCTTCCATCGAATTGATGAGTTTTTCATCATCTTCCCTAAGTTTTGGGATTTGGGATTAGGTTTCAGTTTCTTGGTCCATATTTCAGGAATTACACAAAATTACACAAAACTAATTCTATTACGAGAATTAAGGTGTATTTTACCCAAAAATACGCATTTTATATATTTTTTTCTTTGGCTCATATGAGCCTTAATATTCATTGCTAATTGTTTAGGAAAAAGCATTTTGAGTGAGACAAATTTATTAAAATTAAACATAAATTAAATTAAAATATATTATCATATTCATGTTATTATTTGTTTTATTTTAAGTGAAGAGTGTTTTAGTATTTTGGCATTTCACTCCAAAAAATAAGTTATTTTTATTTATTGAACTTTATTATAAAGCGGTGGGTGGTTCTAGCATTAACTATGAAATATAAACATATGCCTTTTACATTTCAATATCATATCTTGATATATGTAATAATTATTTCATGACGACTATTTTGTCGTATTTAAACCCTCGAATAATTCAAGATTTTTATAATAAATAATAATAATAATAATGAATTCAATAATCATTTTTTCAGTTTTATTTGTTGTTGCTATTCATTTGGGTGATTGTAAAGGTAAATATATACAAAATATAATTGTAAATTATTGTAAACGTTCTATAGAACCTGAATGCAGCCTTCCAAAAGAAGTCGGTATGTGCAGAGGATATTTTCCAAGATATTTTTTCAATGAAGAAACGAGAAAATGTGAAAAATTCATTTATGGTGGATGTCAAGGAAACAAAAATAATTTCTACACTCCAATTGAATGCAGAGCTCGATGTGAACAATAATTATTGAATAATTATTTAATAAAATATAAATTATTTTTATTTTTTTGCAGAATTGTTCATATATATATAATATATTGATATCGAGAATTCATGATTATTATAATTATTATTATTATTATTATTATTATTATTATTATTATTATAATTATTATTATTATTATTATTATTATTATTATAATTATAAATGAAACATAAATATGAAACAAAATATTGATTTACAGTTTAAAAAGAAATAAATATAAAGGAAATTAAAAATAAAGTTTCGAATTAAATGATTTCCATTATAGTTAATATCTGTTCTTGAAAAATCTCATTTCATAATATTGCAATAATTATTTACTATGCAAATTCATCTGATTTTCATCTTCTATTGGTTTAGATAATGTTGTTAACCGGAAATAGTGAGTGTCAATATTTGACGTCTTCTTATAAATATGTAAAGTTATAAAAGAAATCATACTATGAATTTAATTTACACATCTTTAATTATAACTTTGCTGGCAAATCAGTGTCTGTCAATAAGTAACATAATTTCTATAATTTAGCTATTTTATTTATAAAAACAATTACTTTCAGTGCCAGAATGCAATCTTCCGAAATTCAGAGGTAGATGTGCAGCATTTTCCAGGCGTTATTTTTACAATAATATTACCAGGAATTGTGAAGTGTTTATTTATGGGGGATGCGGGAGAAACGGAAATCATTTTATGTCATGGAAAGAATGTTCTATTCGATGTATAGTAAAACAAAATTAATGTGATTATCAAAATATGAATTAAAAATTTAAAAATAGATATTATTTACAATATTTAATTTTTAAAGAAATTTTTTAAATTTTCACAACTTATTTCTTTTCAATTGACATTTTAGTTATTATTCATTATTAAAAATAATTAATAGAGTTTGAGACAATAATGGAATGTTTTTGGTTAAAGGTTTCTAGGTATTTGAAAAATATCAATGAAGCATAGTAGATTGATTAGTCCCTGCTTGCGCAAATCCTCCTGCTAAGGTGATTGAGCTAAAATAATTTTGCTTAATATTTTTGAAGTAGGTCAGTAGGTAGTTAGTATCCCACAGCAGCAACCCCAGGGGGCGAGGTCTTCTGTCGTAATGTTTTTTGCTTTTTGATTACGTGACTGCTGTCGTGGTCTACACTTATTTTTTCTGAGATATTCAATAGAAAATAAAGGTCCTATAGAAAAAAGCCCGGATTTTTCTGACTGTATTGAAGGGGTCTCGATGGAACCTGAGAATTTCAAAGCAAAAATGGGGTCTTTGTTAACGAAACATTAATTTAGTTCATTTTTCAGACCATAATTTACTTTAATTTACTTATTTGAGCTCATAATTTACTGTAATTCAATTTCTATACCCTTTATTATTTTAATTGAAAATTTTAGACCATAATTTACTTTAATTCAACTTTTAGACCATTAATTTACTTATTTGAACCCATTGATTACTTTAATTTAAAAATTTTGACCTTAATTTACTTTAATTTCAAAATTAGAGTGAGCTTTAAAAATTCAAAAAGAATTTTTTAGTGTTTCGTTTTGAATTTTAAAGGATATTTAATTAAACAAATCTTAAATTTTAAATTCTTTAGAAAAAAAGTTTATTATTATTTTTAACCAATGAGAAGTAAGAAAAGGAAATAAAAGAGAATATCAAAAAGCATTTTGAAAATAGAAGAAACTAAATTTGAGGAAATTGACAAAGACTATCTTATAGTCGAAAACTTTTTCATTTGTATTAAATATATTATTTGCAGCAAAATGCTTAAATTATCATTTAATTGTTTAAAATTTAATTAATGCTAGCTACCAAGAAATCATCTCTTAATAAAAATAATAACAACAATAAAATCATAACGTAAATAAAAATGTACCTCATAAAAGCGTCCATTACAGCATTATTTTATTACTAATATTTTGAACTTACAATTACTTATTTAATAATAATTTATAAATATATTTCGATATATATTTTTAAAAATTATTAGGCCGATTGTGCCTACGATACTGTGCCTACGAGATTTTGATACTGTATATCAAGCACCAGTAAATTTTGCATTGGCTGCAAACGAAGAACTAGACAAGAGAGAAATCGAAATTCAAATTGAAACAATGTTATGTCAAACAAATAAAGAAAACAGAACGGATAATTCTAACGATAGATGTCGTATAAGTGTATATAATGTTATAATGGATGCAGTTACCAGTAACATGAATGAACAATTTTTAAAAAATGATTCTCTTTATAATGATATATTCTATTTATATCCAACTAATTTCCAACCAATTTCAAGTATTAATATACCTAGTCACATTTTTGAACCTTTAACAAATAAAAATATTACGAACTAAATTTTGAAAGCTGAACTAATAGATTTTCAAAAAAGTGGAAAATTTTTAATGGTACTTTAGCAGAAGATAGAAGTTAATTGTTTTGCAAATCTTGTATACAGTTTTGCAAAAATGTCATCTGGATACACTAGCATAGTCAAATTTGTCTTTAGCGTACAAATTTGTTATTACTTTATCATCAACTCAAGCATCTTGTGAGAGATCTTTTTCAAAGTTAAAATATATTTTTAATCGACTCAGAAATTGTTTAAGTCAAACACATTCGGAAGCATTTATTCTCATCGCGTGTGAAAAAGATATTCTAAATAACATTGACAATAATAGAGTAATTGATATAATGAGAGAAAAAAGTGAAATATTAAAAAAGCTTGTTTAATTAATAAAATTTATTTATTTAATTGATTTTTGTTGCAATTATTAAAAAAACTCTTATTATTATAATAATTATGTTTATAAATTACTAATGCACTTTTTTGAATTTTTTTCCCAAAATTTAATATTGTGGGCTTACGTCACCGATATTTCCGTGGCTTAAATGTGTTTCCAGTCCAGCCCTGTAGGTAAGTTCCAAGTTAAAAAATGAACAAGAATATAATAATTTCAAATCGATTGGGGGAACCTGGAGAATATTTTTTAAAAATTACAAATTAATTAATAACTTAATTATTTAAAACTATTAATAAAACTAGTGTTTTTCAAGCTATTGCCGATTATGCCAAACGAAAACTTCAAGAATAGTTAAAAGGGAATTATTGTCTTATCTATTGTTAAAAAGAATTGACCGATAATTTCTAATTCAGATTTGCATTATTTGAAGCTTTCTCCCTTAAGGTTACCTTCCTCTAGTTCTGTTGGGTTATTGAGTTGGTGATAAAATTTTAAATGTTACTCTGACTCCAAGCGTGTCTTTATATAATTCACAAATAACACTTGACAACAGAAATCTTTATTGATAATCACAAATAAACTTTCACTTGACACTGACAATAAATTCAACACTCTGCTTGGTGACTATACAATACTTATTGCAACACTCGGTGAGGAATAGCACTTGTGTTTAACACCGGATTAAAAGATCACAAATTACTGATTGGTTTCTAAACTGGAATTTTGAGCTGGTTGTTTTCTTTGACTTGCTTTCAAACTTTATTCAAATAATCAATAACTTCTTTTCGTTTATTATTCAACTAATTCCTTTCTTCAACTCTTCTCCAATAATTATTTTTCACAATTAATTTCTTCACAATTATTTTTGATACTCGTTTGTCCAACAACGTTTCGTCCAACGTCTAATTTTCTCCAATAATTTTATTTCTCAAATCGTATCTCAAATTGTCTCTCAAACCGTTTTCAATTTCGCGTCACTTTGACTCTTCTAATTTTGTTCTCTCTTTTGTTCTAATTTCATGTTCACCAGTTTTCCCTTATATAGTTCGCTTCTCTTGTGCCACTCCAGATAATCAAGTGGTTTTCCATTTTCCTTCTCCTGCTTTTCCCGACTGTCCCATTTTTATCTCTGACAGCTGTCAAGTTGTTTTTCCTTTTTCCCTTTTTTGTTTGACCGCCTTCTCACATCAATTCTATTATCACTTGCAAGCTGTCGAGATAAGGATATTGTTGTTTTCCTTTTTCCTCAATTTCAAAATTCCTTTTTGTAAAAATTAATTAGTATTGACCTTGATTTTTATTTTCCTGTTTGCTAACTTTTATTTCCTTTCTCTTTCTCATTTTTAATTTCTTTTCACTTCCGTTTTCTTTTCTGAGTTTCTATAGATCGTCCCGTTTATCATGGCGATCTTCCCCCAGGTAATTTTATTTATTTCTTTATAAATTATTATTTAGGTATCCTCAACAGTTCAAACAAAAAGAATTAGTCGTATAATATTGTAGCTAAGACTTTTTTTAGACTTTAAATCTAACTGTGTTCTTATTATTTTAATAAAGGACATGTGGAATGAGATAATGAATTATTTTCTATTTTCTTACTGAAAACATAAAATGAATTTGTGAAGCAACAATAATAATTTTGTATGATATCCGCTATTTTTTTGTAATAACATTTATTGTAAAAATTAATTTTTATTATTATAAGAACTTTTTTTTTCAATTTCACCACTGATTATTTTTTCCATTGAATTTATTACTTACCAAAATGTATTGTGATTTTGTATTTTTTTAAAAATGTAAAATATATTTTCAAAAAACGAATAATAAAAATTTATGCTAAATTATTATAAACATTACTAATAATTAATTATACAGTATTTATATAATCCAAATATCATAATAATGGAATATAATGATTTATTTGCTAAAAACTGGATTTATTTATTTTATTTTTCTAGAGTTATTAGCTTTTCCGCAATCCAGCTTTATAAACAACATGTGGTATTCTAAAACAAATAACAATCTATTTCATTATTAGTATTCAATTAAAAAAAATTTTTAAACAAACATTTTCGTCTCTATAAATTAATTTAAAATGCAATAAATTAGTAGAACATGAAATCATTTTTAATATTGTTAACTTTCTTCATATTATCTGTGAATTATTGTGAAAGCCGAAGTAATTATTACAAGTTTAATTTTTTTTTAACTTAATAAATTCAGTATGAATAATTTTATTCTAACTATTTTATAGATTCAGGATTAATTTCATTTTAAAATTTTGATTTATAAAATATTTAACCGTTTCGAGACTCATGGAATGATTTTGTCCAAAAGATTTATTATTTGTATTGAGGACTGCGGGGATAAAAATGTTCCGCCCAGAAACACTTTTGGGACATTTATTTCCCAGAACTATAAATTCTGAAAAAGATATTTTTAGGAATATCAAGAAATACATATGTTCATTTGGTAAGATTATATTTATCAAAACAATCTGCAGTGATTGGTATATTGAAGTTGTCGCGAAACGATTAAAACAGTTTATTTTTCAATTTAAAATAAAAAAATTTAAAAAAAATATATTACATATAATATAAAACTCAAATTAATAATAATAATTTTTAATAAAATAACGTCATTTCCATTATTATTATTTCCATTATTATTATTAATTATTATTATTAATATTATTATAATTATTATTATTATTATTATTATTATTATTATTATTATTATTATTATTATTATTATTATTATTATTATTAATATTATTATTATTATTATTATTATTATTATTATTAATATTATTATTATTATTATTATTATTATTATTATTATTATTATTATTATTATATACTTATTTAATTTTTTGTAATTTAGAGCCCGAATGTCTTTTACCAAAAGCAGAAGGAATGTGTAGAGGTTACTTTGAAGCATTTTTCTTCAATAAAGAAAGTGGTAAATGTGAAGAAATGGTGTATGGAGGATGTAATGGAAATGGAAATAGGTTTTCAACAATTGAAGAATGCAATGAAAAGTGTAAAAAATAAATTATGAAAACTTAATTAAATCAAACAATTTGAGAAAACTTCAAATTTTTTATATTTATATATAAAATTGAATTTTATGTCCAAAAACATTTTAGTTAAATGGTAGTTTGAAGAGAAACATAAACATATTTCTTAGTTAAATTCAAAGTATTATAATTTATTATCATTAATACATTGACTTTATTTTTGATTATACCAATGTATTTTACTATTTCTAAGGAATGACTATTGAAATCTGCAAAGTAAAATTTTATAATTAATCTCCTCAACTTTTTGGTTCTTTAAACATGAAAACCTTCTGAAGTGCATTAGGCTTAAATACCTGACCTCTAGATATATTTATTGAAAGAAATTACCAATATGTTCTATCAATGCGTAACTATCTGCGTAACATTTGAAATCTTTTTAGCGAATTCAATATTATATTCAACCTTAAATGAAGCTGAAAGAATAAATAAGAGAAGATTATCTCTAAAGATTTGTGAAAAAGAATTTTACATTAGTTTCCAAGCATGAAAATTATATGGCAAGATCTTCAATGCAATATATTGTTCTACGTATAAACATGGAGAACTACAAGAATTTGTTATCATTTTTGAACAAAGTGTTTCTTCCAGTGAATTGTTAAAGGTTTTGTTGAATATTTTTTATAAATAATATTGCTGAATAAATTCTTTTTTATTTTTTAAAGAATTATTTTTTAATTCTATTTATCTAAGAAATATCATGAAATACTCTGATATACCATTTAAAGTATTCATTGCCAGAGTGGCAATTCGTAGAATTAATATGCACAGAAAGAATTATATTTGTTTAAATAATTATGTTAAAAAATAAATATATTTATTAAAAATATTTTAAAATATTTATTATATAAATAATTCAGTTAATACTAGAACAACGATATTTCAAGTACTGTATTTTCTGCGCACTAGCGGATAACGCGCATCTTAATAATATTATCGAATTGAAAATTGTATATCTTACGCGCAGACAAAATCTCTGCTTCTGATAGAAAACTGAATCAGCGCAATTTCTTCTTTCAATTTTTTAATCCAACTTCAAATTCATTTATTATAGGTAAATTAGTATTTAATTAAATCAATGTCATTTTGAAGCTTATCAATCGCCGGTTGGTGTACTATGTTGGTGTACTACTAGTTTTTCAACATGGACATGAAGCTAAAACCGATATACTTTCACAACTCTACAAAGCATAGATATAGAAAATCAACAGTTCTGTATATTTCTTCTGTATATTTTACCTATCCACATATACGTGTAATCAAAATTTAGATTTGCGTGTTTTATTTCAAATTTCATACTCTATTACTTTCATTTAAAGTCTATCTGCCATCGCTTTATTCATTTTACAAAATAACACTAAATAATTTTAAGGAATCCTCTATTATGCTTTGACAGAATAAAATACAATAAATCTAACTGATTATAGTTAGTGTTTGATATCTTTGTAAAGTTTTCAATACTTCTACAATCTTGACATTACTAACAGTGAGGGTCAAGTAAAAGTTTGAAAGAGAAAAATCTAAACTTTTTAAATCTATATAAAAGAATATCGTACGTTTCATGCAAATGAAATGACAGACATTTAATATAGTAACGAAATGAAATATAAACTGTAATATATTTAAAGCGATATTTACATAATCATTATAGCAAAACTGGCTTTTAAAATGTTTAAAAAAATTATGGCTATATAGTTTTTTTTAAACAATTTGTTTTATGTCTTCAAAGGCACGGGAATGAAAGTAAAAACAAAACCTAACTGAGATTCAGTTTTGGTTCGTACCAATACTAAAAAATTACATTCTACTACAATAATGTTTGTAGATAATGATAATAATAAAAATGGAAGGAATAATAAATATTTGAGAAAGCAATGGCGATAATCACAAAAATAATAACCATGTCTATAATAATATTTGTCATAGTGATAAGGAAAATCGTAAAAGTAATAATAGCAGTAATGATAACAAGCGTAAAAAGGATAATACTAATAATAAAAACAATAATAATTATAGTAATATTAATACCCGTAATGATATTAACAATAATATGAAAAACAATAATAATAGTATTCATGCCTAAAATAAATTGGGATTGAAGCTCACCGTTGACATTTCTCCGGTCAGGTTTCTTTTGTGGCAAGTACTAGTCTGAATGAACTGTCAACACGAGTGTACAATGCGAAATGAGGAATAATGACCAGCTGATTGATTTCCTTTTTTTGACAACTTTGCGGGAAGGCGACTGGTGATTGAAATCTTATCGTTTTTTAGAAAAATGTCCAAATCAAATCAACGATCTTCCAATTTAAAACCGTGCTTCTCCTGTGCGGACAAAAACGTCGCAATTAAATAAGGACAAACAGAACTAGGAGCACTAAAAAAGAGGATCGATTTTCTACAGGGTGCTTGGTTTACCCCGGCCGAGATGAAGGAGGCCAATAGAAAAGTGCTGAGACTCGAGCACTTTCGGGACAGTATCTTGGAGAAGAATCGGAACCTGCGCCTCACCATCAAGTCGCAGTCAGAAGCCCTTCATCGCATATATACTAAAATCCGAAATCAAGAAAGGGATCTCTGAATGTGTTTCCCGCGCACCATCTGCGCGACGATCTTCTGCATACGTCCAAGTCTTCATGTACCAGCCACTGGATAGAATCTCCACATCCCATTAAACCGATACTTCCTCCGATCTCGTCTCAAGCGACAACCAACCCACCCGTCGTCACCAACTCGAACTGTCACCCGAAGAGGAAACGTTTAACTCACGCCGAGAAATCTAAGCGTAGATGCGAAGAGAAGACCGCAGCGGAAGCCACTTTGTTTTCAATCCCTCGAGCAATTCCACTGATAATACCGATGTCGACAACTAGACTAATTCCCACATTTCGCATGATACCTACAACGGCCACCCTTTGGGCCTACGACGCTCAGTTGGAAGCGGATCTCAAACTCCTCCTGCAGGAAGGGAGTTAACTGGAGTGCTGATAATACTATGTCGGGAACATCTTAGTCGTATAGAGATGTTTTCTACCAGGACCTTTGAGTCAGATTAGACTTAAATGATGACAGACAACTGATAAGGCATTAGTGTGTCGAATAGAATTGTGTTTAAAGTTGTTTCTTCTTGTTTTGTTGATTGACCTGAATGATAGTGACTGACATTACCCCTTGAACCATGGTTTGAATGATTTCTTATACAATTTCTGTATCTGTGAAAAGTAGTTTTAATGCAGAAGCTCACCTGTTCATAGATTCCTCAGCTACTATGTGCAGTACCAACATGGTTGTCGCCATGGGCACATGAATAGTCAAAGCAACAATCACCTTGGCGTCTAGGAAGGAGTCGGGTTGAGTCAGCCACAATTACACCTAGTCACCACTTTTGCACAGGACATACCCCTAGGCGCCAACAATATACTATGACCGAGAAGAATATTTCCGAATAGCCAGCGAAGACAACTTCAGGGCACTGGCAATCGAAACAGGAAAAACTAACAAATGCAAAACAACATTAGATGCACTAGTTGCTGGAACCCTAGGCTCCTGGGACAAGGATAACGACACTGTACTTATAAAGATTGGATTGAACAACAAAGAAACTAAAACATTAGCTAAAATATGTATAAAGACAGTCGTGGTAGCCAGCTTTGCAATATATATGGACCACATTACAAACATAAGTAAACCCACATTATACACACAATAAGACCACTAAGTACACTAACACATATCTCCCAATCTAAACCCACTCCTACAACCTCGAGTTGAGTGTGGCGGGTTATTGTGAATATTACTATTATTAGCGTTTTTGTTATTATCATTGCTATTACCATTATTATCATTATTATTAATATTATTATTACTATTATTATTATTATTATTATTATTATTATTATTATTATTATTATTATTATTATTATTATTATTATTATTATTATTATTATTATTATTATTATTATTATTATTATTATTGTTGTTGTTGTTGAGGTCTGTAAATTAAAATAAATTTGAATGAAATTTAGGTTGAAATTTAATTAAAAAGTAAGTGAAGAAAAAAGACAAATAAAAGCGTGATCTAGCACAGAATTTATGGTAAAGGAAAGTACGATGGAAGCAGTATTAGAAAATGGCAAAAGCAATTGCGAAAGGGAAGAACCCGGAAATCCGAGAAAAATTAATAAATTGTAAAATCATCGAAATTGAATTGGGAAAACGGGACATGTATAGATTAGCTAATGGTCAACAAGATGATGATTAGGGATTTATCAGAAAATGGTTAGAAAGGGTTGAAAAGCATTCAAATGTGTTAAAACAGAGAACGTAAATTAATTAATTAATTGGCTAATAGAAAACCCGAGGTAATGAAGAACACGAGAGATGAAGGAAACCCGAGCTGGGTAAATAAAGAGAAAAGTAAAAAGAAGGAAGAATTAGCGTGGCACAATGATTAATTTGAAAAGAACAAGAAGATAGCGCGTGCAGGAAGGCCGGGCGGGCCATTAATTATCTTTGTTCGTTAGACCATTATGTGTGACAGCTGAAGCAGATATGTGGAGTCGAATGTCAAGTGAGAGATTGGCTCGGCAATATCCAATTGTCATCCCGATTTCGGAGAGTATATAAGGAATGGGAAAATCAGAGCAAATAGGCATTTTGGCTCAGCTAGGGTTTGAAGAAATCGAGTTTAGGAACGGGTAAAAACGATATTAAGGAGATTAGGGAAAATGAAGATATAAAATTGGAAGACGAAAGGGGGAAAAAGGATCGACTCAAAGAGAAAAAGGAAGACGTTGGTCAAGAGAACCTAGGGAAATAAAAGGTGAATATTATCTTTTGTCAAAGCATCAACGCCGAGCTGAGAACCGGTCAAACTTAACTTTGATTATTGATTGTTTATTGTTGAGAAAGATTATATTTTTGTGATTCAAATATACGTTGGGTAGTTATTGTTTTGATTAAAAGGACACGAGGAGTCAGAGGTTACCGACTTAAATTAACTAAAACCCAACATTATTATTATTATTATTATTATTATTATTATTATTATTATTATTATTATTATTATTATTATTATTATTATTATTATTATTATTATTATTATTATTATTATTATTATTATTATTATTATTATTATTATTATTATTATTAATAACTCTGCGGCGCGTGACACGAGGATGGAATGAGTGGACGGGGATCACATAAATAAATAATAATTCCCCAAAAATTGTATCTAGTGTCACAAAGTGCTTATTAGTGCAAGTACCTTAACGGACCATGGATCAGAAAAGGGTCTTTTAAGGTAAACTTAAAAACAACAAGAAAAACTGTAGTCGGTGGCAATTAAAAACCAGCTGACACATAACACACATGTAAATGATTTGATAACTCGCCAATATATAACCATTGAGCGGGTATATCTATGATATATCCGTGAAGCACTGCATAATAGTGCTCAAACCTCTGGCCGAAAGGGTTGTGATGTCTGATGATCCCTCAGTGGAACACAGAAAGAAGTGACAAAAATTAAAAAACAAACCCGATTCGCTACGTGTGAGGTTGAAGCTCATCCGTCAGGATCCGACCTTCTCTTCGGAGCGGTAGGTAAAACCAAGCTTTGATAGCAAAGTGTCAAAGCCGTTTACCAGCTTTATTGAAGTCAACAATAACTTTTAGTATTTTATCTAAATGATGATTTAATCAGCTTCACTATAACATTTATGATACTTTTTGGTTTTTAATATATATATATATATATATATAAATTGCAAACATTATCCAATTTTATTTCTTATTAGGTAGAAACGTGTAATAATTTTAATTAATTTATTTATATTAAATTTAATTTGACTTATTAATAGAATGATGGTTGACCAAATTCCTTCGGTCAATTTTATAATATACACTAATTTATTTAAATTTAGAACTATATATTTGGTTTAGGTAATTTACATTTTGTACCACTATAAAATTCCAAATAGGAAGGGTTTAAGTGTACAAATTTAGTGTATTAGGATGACTAAATTAAATTAATTTAATAAATTATCTGTTAAAATAGTTATTTTCAGAAAATATTTTTAACACGTTCCCTACTACCATGCAAAAAGCCGCCGTCTCACACAGACCAATTATATATTTTTTAACTGTATTACACAAAACTAATTCTATTATGAGAATTAAGGCGTATTTTACCCAAAAATACGCATTTTATATATTTTTTTTCTATGGCTCATATGAGCCTTATATTCATTGCTAATTGTTTAGGAAAAAGCATTTTGAGTGAGACAAATTTATTAAAATTAAACATAAATTAAATTAAAATATATTATCATATTCATGTTATTATTTGTTTTATTTTAAGTGAAGAGTGTTTTAGTATTTTGGCATTTCACTCCAAAAAATAAGTTATTTTTATTTATTGAACTTTATTATAAAGCGGTGGGTGGTTCTAGCATTAACTATGAAATATAAACATATGCCTTTTACATTTCAATATCATATCTTGATATATGTAATAATTATTTCATGACGACTATTTTGTCGTATTTAAACCCTCGAATAATTCAAGATTTTTATAATAAATAATAATAATGAATTCAATAATCATTTTTTCAGTTTTATTTGTTGTTGCTATTCATTTGGGTGATTGTAAAGGTAAATATATACAAAATATAATTGTAAATTATTGTAAACGTTCTATAGAACCTGAATGCAGCCTTCCAAAAGAAGTCGGTATGTGCAGAGGATATTTTCCAAGATATTTTTTCAATGAAGAAACGAGAAAATGTGAAAAATTCATTTATGGTGGATGTCAAGGAAACAAAAATAATTTCTACACTCCAATTGAATGCAGAGCTCGATGTGAACAATAATTATTGAATAATTATTTAATAAAAATCAATTATTTTTTCATTTTTTGCAAAATTGTTTAATAAAATTGGCAGTTAATTTCTAAATGATTTTTTACGGAATTTAACTTTAGACATACATTTTACATATTTTTATGTCGTTATGAATTGATCCAAATCATAGTTAATATTGTAATCTTAGCGGATAAATTTAAAGATATTTAACTGTAAAAAAAGAAATATTAGATATATATGTTACAGTGAATTTGTATTACCAGTGAGAATATATTTTCACTAACGTTTCAGTGAATTCATATCCGAATACGTTTTCACAGTGGAAATATATTTCTACTGGTGAAAATATAACTTCACTAGCAAATTTTAGTGAATGTGTATTCTACCCTAACCTATAATTGAATGTCAGTTTGCACAGTTGCGTGTTTTTTTGTTTTCATTTGTGTCAACCGCTCCAGTTATTTCTAGTCTGTAGACTACCCGAGCTTAAAGTTTAAATTTCAAAGGAGATCCTTACTTACACATTAAATATAATTACATATTTAGAAAAATTAAAAAACTTTTTAAAACACTTCGCAGCTAGATGTAAGATGAGCGACACATCGATACTTAAGGCCAAATATTTCCACGCGGCGAATTCTCGCTTGTCAATGAATAAAAACTCACTAAATGTAAATGTTAGATATACATTCACTGACCGGCTTAGCGAAAATATATTTTCACCAGTGAAAATATATTCTCACTGGTAATAGAAATTCACTGTAACATATATATATAATTTACACTATATATTGATATCGAGAATTCATAATTATTATTATTATTATTATTATTATTATTATTATTATTATTATTTGCAAATTTTCATCTAAATTATCTTTAAATAATATTTCATTAAAATTTTCATTAACACTTTTCATTTCTCTAAAGCTGGTTATTCAAAATCTTTGATAATAAATTTCAAATTCTTTTTTTTTACTTTTTTTTACTTTAATTTAAATATAATACTTTAATTTAAAAATATTAATTTAATTTAAAATTTTAGACCATTGATTTTGTATTGAAAATATCTTGAGACCTTAAATTACTATAGCATTTTTAATGAGGATCGGATTTTGTATAGTAATTCTCAGAACCAAGGAGACCACCTTAATAATACTCAGAAAAATCCATGCTTTTATAGTGAGAATTGAATTTTGTATTAAAATTCTCAGGATCCATAGACCCCCTCACTATAGTCAGAAAAATCCATGCTTTTTTATTGATAATTGAATTTTGTATTGAAAATCCCAGGATCAGGTAATTATACTAATTATACAAGTAGTTATACAAGTAATTATATCTTAATTATACTTACAAATATCCATGCTTTTTAACGAGAATCGGATTTTGTATTGAAAATCCAAGGTTCAATTGAGACACCCTCAATATAGTCAAAAAAATCCATGCTTTTTTAGCGAGGACACTTTTTGCGTTGAAAATCACAGGTTCAAGGAAACCCAATTTAATAATATTTAGAAAAGTCAATGCTTTTTTAACGAGAATTGAATTTTGTATTGACAATCCCAGGACCAAGGAGACGCCCTCACTATAGTCAGAAAAATCCATGCTTTTTTAACAAAGACTGATATTTGTATTGAAAATCTCATGATCAATCGAGACCTCACTGTAATTAGAAAAAACATGGATTTCTTTGTATAGTAGGATTTTGTATTGAAAATCCCAAAAAAATAATTTTGGCCCGCCTGGAGCAATTACGTAACCGTTGAGCAAATAAAAATTACTTCAGAAAATTATCTATGTATGGTTATGTGTGATGATTGAAATGTAATTTATTATAACAATCGCTAAATAATGGAATCGATTTAAATCTAACGAAAAGCACCAAATCCAATATATACAGGGACCGCGGAGCCGGGGGGGCTGGGGGGGCTTTAGCCCCCCCCCACTTATCTTGCCACAGAAAAAAAATTGGACCCTTCCTTTCAGTCACTAAATCTTGTGAACATAGCACAGCGATCTTTGGCAGTGTATGGTATGCCAGTATGTTCCTATGATTTAAAAGAAGCATATTGAAATTTATTAAGAGTTAAAGACTTGCTGGTTTTATCAATCGTACTGCATAATTTCATTTGACTTTATTCAATTTATATATTTTATAATTGAGCTCTTAATTGTTTTATCGCACTACTAACTTACTACTACGCGTTTTGAATTCATTTATTTATTCGAGTATTAACAATGACAGGTGAGCACTGAATCATTATTTCAATTAATAATGTATGATAATCAGTTTTTTATTATGAATGAACCGATTGCTTTGACGTGAAGTTCTTGAATTAAAAACAGCAATTTATTATTTAAAAAATGGATTTTTAATTCTGAGGATATTTATTGTAAGCCTGCTTCACAACCAAATTTTCAAGAATTGTGATCTATTTAATTTTCACGTATTTTCATATTCCCATTTTGTGCAATTCTTAAATATAATAAAAAGTAGCATCCCTATATGGGTTGGATTTTGTCCTTCTGTGCTTCGCGAACATGAAAAATTTCAAAAGCTACGGTATCGTTTTTAGTTATTTAAATGCTTTCGGTTCGTTCAATCACTGAGTGTTAAGATAAATTTATGGATGCTGGTTAGCTAATTACTTGTTTGATTCGTGCCTAGACTGCTCCCAGGACAAGTCTACGTAAGTTTGTACGCCTGCTATCCTACCATATACTTTTAGCGTAAAACCGAAACAAAAAGGAAGTAATAATATAAATTTTGACATATTATTAGGAATTAGAATTCATATTTTATAAATGTTCAAACATAACTGTTTTATCTTTACAGATCCTCCTCCCAAGAAAAGAAGGCAGTCCACACTCGATATTTTTGTTTCCAAATTTACTCCGCTTCAAACAACCAGCACTGTGGAGATTAACGAGGAAAGTCATATGATAACGTTACCACAAGAAGTTATTGAAAAGAAATAGTACCAAGTTCTCATCCATGTTCAGAAAGAAATCATCCTGAGAAAAGCAATAAACTTATTGAATTAACCAGTACTACTCAACAACCCAACATGGAATTATTCCAACCAATGAATATTGAATTTTCCGAAAAGAAAATTTGGAAAGCAGAATCGGTCATTTCAGAGCTGTTGGTTTCGTGATTTCCCGTGGTTACACTATCGGATTGAAAGTGATACTGTTGTCTGTTTCATGTGCAAGAAACAAAATTCACTTATGAACTTGGATTCAGCTAGAAATAAAGAAAATGCATTCATTTCTGACGGATTTTCAAATTGGAAGAAGGCTACAATGCGATTTCGAGAACATCAGTTATCTGAATGTCATAAAACTGCCATAAATTTTGAAGTAACAATTCCAAGCACACATCGTCCCATTATGGAAATGTTCTCAGAGAGTATGAAGAAAGATCGGGAGGATAATCGTCGATGCCTTATAAAGCTAATTGAAAATGTACAGTACCTTGGGAGACAAGGACAAGCCATTCAAGGAGATACAGATGAAGAATCAAACTTCTTTCAGCTGATTAAACTCAGAGCTCGAGACGATGCGGCACTAACCCAATGGATTAAACGAAGAGGGAGTAAATACACCAGCCACGACATACAGAATGAAATTTTGTCCATAATGTCACAACAAATAATTCGCACAATTGTTTCAAAAATCAACCATGTGAAGCATTATGCGCTTATATGTGACGAATATACCGAAATCTCTAATAAAGAACAATTGTCTCTCTGTCTACGATGGGTTGATGAAGATTTGAATATTAAGGAGGACTTCATTGGATTCTATCACCTGCATGATATTAAGGCAGAAACAATCTTTTCTGCAATCAACGACATCCTACTAAGATTACAGCTACCTTTAAATAACTGCAGAGGACAGTGCTATGATGGAGCTGCCAACATGATGGGCTGTAAGACTGGTGTTGCAAAAAAGATACAGAGCATTCAACCAAATGCATTCGTCACACATTGCCATGGGCATTCTTTAAGCCTGGGTGTGAAGGACATGATATCTAAATGCAAACTCGTATCAGATACATTGGATACAGCCAAAGAAATTGTGACGCTTATAAAATATTCTCCTTTCCGTGAAAATCTTCTGGGTGAAATAAAAGACAATATTGAAGGTGAAGAGTCAGATAGTTATGGAATCATTATGTTCTGTCCAACCAGATGGACAATTCGATCCACATGCTGTCAGCGTATATTAGACAACTATGCAAAATTTTGACTTCTTTTTTGGATTACATTTAGCCGAAAACATATTTCGTCATACAGACAACCTTGCAAAAGCTCTGCAGAAGACAAAGGTGTCAGCAACAGAAGGACAGCATCTTGCTGAAGTGGTTAAGAAGACACTGCAGAGTAAGCGAAACGATGAGATTTTTGTAAATTTTTACACAGAAGTACTCCACCAACAAAAGTTGCAGCCAGATATCTCTGTACCAACACTTCCACGTCGGACAAATGTGCCTGCTAGATATCAAATTGGCAGTGGAACATCGTCATTTCCATCTAACCCAGAAGACCATTATCGAAGTATTTACTTTGAGGCATTCGATTTAATCATTGCAGCTATTGATCAACGATTTCAGCAGGAGAGCTTTATCACATATATGAAACTGGAGTCGCTTTTACTCAAATCTTTAAAGAAGGAGAACACTAACGCTGAATTCAAATTTGTCAGTGAAACTTATTCTTCTGACCTTGATATTAATTCATTGCAAGCCCAACTACATGCTTTCTCAACTTTGTGCCAAGAACATTCAGAAATCAAGTGCTTCAACGGCATATGTAAAAAAGTGCGCACTTTTTCATTAACAGAGAAACTACTTGTTGAAGGTGTTGTCACTATATGTAAACTGATAAGCGTTAATCCAGCGACTAGTGCATCAAGTGAAAGATCGTTTTCTGCAGCGAGGCGTCTGAAAACATGGCTCCGTGCTTCAATGACGCAAGAGAGATTTAATAGTATCGCAGTACTGAACATACACAAAGAAAAAAATGACGAGCTCTGTCTTCTAACAGTGGCCAACGAATTCGTCTCAAGAAATGAACGTCGGAAAGTAAAGTTCGGAACTTTTTCTAAAAATGACTTTAAGAGATGTTAACTTTCTTGTCATTGTGCATCACCTAATATAGCCTAATGGAGTTTTATTGACTTAACTGATATGGGAATAAATAGAAACTCATAGTAAAGTAACACTGTAAAAACTATTAACTAGGGTCATCGCGTGGAGACTTTTGTTTGGGGCGGATGAAAGATTAAAAATGTCCATCATTTAAAAAAGGTTTGGCCAAAAAACGATCCATAAAATACAAACAGCGGTGGTTTCTACAATTGCCCTTCCTCTTCTCTAGATAGAGGTCTATCGAACTTTACGACTTGCTGATATTAGCCCCCCCAGCTCAAAACTGTTCCGCGGTCACTGATATATATATATATATATATATATATATATATATATATATATATATATATATATATATATATATATATATATATATATATATTATATTACTACAATATATTTCGACAGAATCACTGTCATCTTCGGGTAGAATTGAAATCAAACTAAATCAATATAAATTGCTCTTTTTTTAAACAAACTAATTAACTAATTCATTAATTTTTTTTAAATTAATTTCGCTAAAATTTTACAAAATTCTGTTTTTTAATATTGAAACTTTAAAAATTATAAAACTTTTAAAACTCACGAAAGTTGAAATCAAACAAGATTCTAATAAATTTTCCACAAAATTGTGTTTACTAATATTAATCAATTGCTTCAGTCGATAGTGATCAGGAACTTGAAAACGGAGATGACGGACAGTAATTTGTAAATAAAATATATTTTTGGATTGAATTTTAAATGACGCGCTCTACTCCTAACAATAATAATAATAACCAATTATAAATTTAATTTTTAAATTTGAATGTTCACAAGTTTGAATTACTTAATTGATTCACAAAGTACACTTCATCTATAAAAACTATTAATTTGAATATACTCTTATTTCATAATTTTCAAAATAAAAACAGTCATACATAAATTCTTATTTATTGGTTTTAATGTTTACATTGATCTTGACATAATTCAAGGGTTATAAAATTATTTTCATTTTTCCGGCATCCTCCATATGTAAATTTTTCACATCTTTTTGTTGATTGGTCATAATAATATCTCGGAAAACCAGCCCGGCAAGGTCCTGTGAATTTCGGTTGGAAACATCCTGGGACTAAAATATTAAAATCGTCAAAGAACAATCACCAAAAAAATTCAAAAATATTCTAGAAGGCCTTGACCACAGATATCAATGCTTAGTTTAAATCCTATAATAAATCTATTTCCACTAGCAAATTTGTTACAAGTTTTATTCAATCTTTATCAAATTTTCTAATTATAAAATAATCCCGATTGTCAAAGGTAAAGAAAAATACTATAAAAATTAAAATTTCTTTGATTTATTGAAATTAAAAATTTGTCCTTGAATAGGTTAGAAACAAAGTTCATAATTACCAAAATGCGTTAAATTTCCGTGGTTCAAATTTCAAATATGATAGCAAAAATAAAAATATTACTTGAACTTGTAAAAATATGCTTCACGTCTATATATGAACTAAAAAGGGATCATAACTCAGAAGTTTGCACGAAATAGAAAATTTTCCAATACATTTTTGAAATCAACATGACTATATATGTATTAAAATCCATTGCCTTATAATCAGTGGCAGAGCCCCTTGTTAACTATTTAAAAATTTTGCGAGCCCCTTGTTGTTCTTTCAACTGTGATTTTACGCTTCATTTCAAATTAAAATTTCTATTGTTTTGGTAGTAAACATTTTTAAAACAATTTTACCTCATTTGTATATCAAAAAAAAAATTTCTGGACGCTTTTATATTTTACTAAAAAATCAAATTCGGAAAAAAGCATTTTTTTCTGGAGGAAAAACACCTAATTTTTTTTTGCGAGCTCTTTGTTGTTTTTTTAACTGTTATTATCAGATAAGTAATGAAAGTTCAAAATAACATAAAATAAAATTGTTTAAATTTTCTAAATAACAATGATTTCATTTAATACAAACTTTCAGCACTGTCTTTTTCATCTGAATAAGTCGGTACCGAATATTTCTGTTAAATAGAAAACATTGATCTATATTTCAAAAACTAAAAGAAAATCAATAAAATCTTGAATGAAAACATTAAGGGTAAAAAATGATGTACAATAACTTGAAATCAATCTCTTAAAAATTTACAAATTATTAAATCTTTGATAAATAAAAACTAAAATTCATTTTTTTCTTTTACTATTAAATAAAATAAAAATTACCTCGACAACTGCCTAAATAAAATGTTAAAATTAACAAAACTGAAAAAAATAATATAAATTTCATTTTTAATTGTTTCAGAAAAATTATTAGTGCTTAAATAGCTTGTTTAATAATTATAAATTATTCTCCGAAACTTCTCCGGATAAATTGTTTCTGATTAGATTTGCATATCCTGTTATTAAAAATTTCTTTCAATATTTTCAAATAATTTAATAAATTCCAAGACATTATTTTGGAATATTAACTGAAAATTATTATGAATTTTACATTTTTCAAGGCAGTAAAAACATTTTATCACTTTTAAAAAATTTAGATTTTTTTATGAGAGGTTGAATAAGGGTAATTGTAAATTTTTAAAATTTTAAAAGATTAATGACATTCCATTTCAGACTGTCGATAAATATTTTGGTATGTATATTTGTTTTGAATATTTGATTTGAACTTTTAGCATTGAATTTTTGCAGGTGTTGAAAAATTTTATGACAAAAACTCATGCTAAATATAAAATCAAATAGTGATTGATTGTCTAAACTTTAGACTCTAAAGCCTAGGTTCTCAGTGTAAGGTGATTAACCTTTTTGGACGTTTGAGACTTTCAGGGGTTTAGAAGACCCAGAGAATATTAAGAGACGTTGAGATGGTACAGTGAGGGCGTGGGCAGATAAAAAAGAGTCTAAAAAATACAAAAATAAACACGCTAATTACTTACTAATAAAGCAAAGTAAATTTATATATTGGTTAAATTTTGTTATTATATGTATAGTAATCATTTTACATAACGTGTATATATATATATATATATATATATATATATATATATATATATATATATATATATATATATATATATATATATATATATATATATATATATATATATATATATAAAACTATATAGAATATGTCTTTGGTCCAATGGGCTCATGGTTTTAAAGTCGATTTGAAAAATCAATAAATTGGATTGACCTACATAATTTTGCCGTGACCTACAAAATAAATTGGCGGTTTCCATAGTTCCGTGTCATAATTTTCATGATCTATATAAAAATCCTCAGCAAGGAGGGATGGATGGGGGTTTGCTGGGCCTATATCTCACTCCTCATGTGATAAATTACTTTATTTATATTTATTTATTTAATCAATCTAAATAAATTAAGTACTAAATTTTATTAGAAAATTCTTAGTAACTTGAATGAATATCTTCGGTGATTCATATATAAATTAATTAATAATTTGAATGATCAGTATTTAAGATAAATATTTACAGGATTAGAATAGAATATAAAGTTCTTTTTCTTATCCATTAATTATCTTTTGATGCTTTATTTACTATGTTTTGAATGATTTAAAGATTTACTTGGACTTTTTAGTAGTAGTATATACGATTTCTTATACCCCGGAAGCGAAAAAAAATTATTTTTCGCTCACTGGCTCATTCGCCCACCCGTTCGCTCAAAATATTTTTTTTTCATTTCCACGGTATAAGAAATCATATATACTACTGGAGATAATAAAAAATAAAAATTTGTAAAATTACTAACCCAGAGGAACCTAGGTGTATTAAATGAAAAATCTTTTTTCATTTTTTTACTAGTATAATTTCATACCCCTCTAATTTCTCTGTGTACCGTCTTTCTTTTTGACCATTACTATTGGGTTCCGATCCACTTCAAATTACAGGACCCCAGTTGTCGAGGTCCAGACCCCGATTCCATTTGTGGATCTTGAACCAGATATATCTGGTTCGGAGTCGAGTGATTATCTCGTCATGCTGATCTTCCTCGCTGCAATTGCTGGAATGCGACATTTCTAAATTTTTACATTCCCATTTAAATATGATTATCTTCTAGTTTTTCACAAGCTCTCCAGTACCCTCTTCAAACCAAAGAAAATATCATTAAAATGAATGTACTTCTAACTTTCAGATCCCAATGATTCTTAAATTGTCCCTAAAATATTCATTTTAATTTATGTTTGTTATAATACTTCAAATGAAGATCCAAATATAACCATTTAGATTCTAGTAAGTTACTCTTAATTAACAATATTATTAATAATTAATTAAGTTAACTATAAATCTTGTAAGTTAACCGAATAATAATGTAAATTTTATAATTGTAGATTTAGCAATCCAATAAAGACGCTGCCGGAAAATCCCACAACTTGGGGGAGGTTATTTATAAAGACTATAAATTTATAAATTTAACCGTTTCGTTATGTTATGACTTTATAGGTTTAATAATTTCGCTATCTGAATAGTATTTATATCAATGTTACAATGATAATGGGTACTAATAATATGATACTGAAATTTTGGATGGTTACAATTTAGGGAATTACGATTATAAGATTCATGTTATACAATTATTCTTTTGTAAAAAAGGTCAATTACGAAAGGTTGCTTCTTTTCGTGGCCACACTGAGTCCACTACGGCATGCCTTAGTGTTATGTATATCGACAATATGCTGCCGGAGTATAAATAATAACATAACGAGTTCTGAGAACTCCGCCGTACCAGAGGGTATTTATCGACGAACCCAGTGGCATATACCACTGAGTCGATACGACCTCTGATGACCCCGCATCATATAAATACAAATAAGTGCGTGCCAGGCAGTGGTCTGCATACAGTCAAGGGTTGTGTGCTCAATGACGATAAAAATTGAGATTTTAGATGCATGACAGATCAAAATTAAAGATTATTCGATTCGGTTTTAATCCCTCTTACATATTAAATAGAGAAAAAAAATTTTAAATTTATCATAGTGAAGTTATATTAATAGATACATTACAATAATAACAAAAATATCGTTCTTACTAGTAGATGTTGGTTTCACGAAATAACAGTCAAAAAATTTTTGACATAAAAGAGTGTTTTGTGACTAAAATGTGGCGGTATATATACTTATTTTTGTGTGTGCAAATACGTGTGTGCGTTGATGCAGTAAAACAAACTCGAATTCTTTTTAATTCTAGGATATTTTAGTTCACATTTTTGATGATTTTATTGGCAATTTTAGTGCCATAATTTTTATTTTTATTTTTATATTTTTAATTTTTAATTATTTTTTGTAAAAATTTGCCTCGTTGATGGATTTAGGCATTTCCAGAACATTCCATATTAAATTAAAGTTAATTTTTATTTTAGCATCGTTTTTTCTGAATTCTTTTCTTGAATTTTTATTTTTAAAACTAATTTATTTATTTTTATTAACTTTTATTGATTTGAATGGCTTCCATGATGGATTTCGCCTTTTTTATGGATTGATCTAGATTTTTCTAGAATGTAGCATTTCTACTATCTTTCGACTTTTTTCGAGTTTGCTTTTGTATTTTTATGTTTCTCTGTTATGTTTGAGTCAATTTTCTTGTAATACTTCTTGCATTTATTAGATTTTACTTTTAATTCAAATGTTTTTATTTTCTGTTACTTTTTCTTGGTTATTATTGTTTATTTGATGTTTTATGTTTGCTATTTAACTAAACTTATTGCTAGGTGCGCATGTAATGTACCGCCACATTTTGTCACATTTACAAGATTTTGGGTCTAGGAATCAGTTCTAGCCCAACATTATTATTATTATTATTATTATTATTATTATTATTATTATTATTATTATTATTATTATTATTATTATTATTATTATTATTATTATTATTATTATTATTATTATTATTATTATTATTATTATTATTATTATTATTATTATTATTATTATTATTATTATTATTATTATTATTATTATTATTATTATTATTATTATTATTATTATTATCATATTATCTGTGTGAATTATAACCGAGTTATCACATTTATTGTCATCATTATAGTACTCGGGTTCAAATACATGTATGTATGACTTTTTCTTATATTTCAATTTCACAGGATTCATTGCAAAGAATATAAAAATCAAAGCCCAGTTTTTATAGAAAAATATTAATCAATTAAATTTAAATGAATCTTGACTTTTATCAGCAGTTAATAAAAAATAAATTCCCATGGCAATAAGAACAATAATCAAAATTAACGCGAAATATTTCGACATTGTTCCTTCGAGGATTGATGGGTATGATTGAGAATGAATATAAGAAATAGAGGGGCTTGTTGCATTAGTAAGGTTGGCAAACTGCATGTAAAAGCTTATAAATCATTCATCGATGAGTATCGGGTAGCTAGCTCATCGCCCGCCGGTCGTTACCGGACTTCCCAGTGAGAACCGGAGGAAGCGCAGACCACCATGAAACCTCCTCAACCAAGCAGCGGTTCAAGATTTTGAAATGAGTGGATCTGGCACAAGATCCATTCATGGAACGAAGTTTTCCATCCTGAACTGCACCAGTTGACTATGGCTGGTCAAGCCACGACTTCGAATGATAGTATCAAATCACCCATGATTTTACTCAAAAAGGAGATCGCGTTAAACCCGGCACGGACGGCCCATTTCCAGGCCATCACATAGGTTTACCGTGCGCTCGCGCGTTTCCACCAAGTGGAGAGAGACATCCAGGACGGTATCATCGAGGACACACATGGGGTTGCCCGGTTCTGAGGGTACGTGAGGTCTCAAGTGAGGTCTCGAACACAAGCAAATGACCTCGGAAGCGAGGACGACCCCGAATATGACAAAAACAAGAAGAATCTCCAAGAACTTGCATTTTGAAACTGTGTTTGCAGGGATTCGTGAGAGTAATCCAGTTTGATTATTGTTATTATTCTGTGCTAAAACTAATGTAAAACCTGCGGGCTGACCGGGAAGCAGCGCAAACGCAAGTGGAGGACCTACAACGTAGAATCATACAATTCAAGAGGGGGGGGTTGCCGGGTGTGGTGGCACTTGGTTCAACCCCTCCGAGATGCAGAAGCATCTGAGGCTGATTCAACAGCATCAGCCTTAGAGTGCACAGGATCAAACGGAGATCCGGGCCCTCAAACTCCAAGTCAGGGAATTGGAAACTAAACTTCATCAGAAAAACATCGACAAAGACGCCACAAAACGGATTCACCTTGTGGTTGTGGAACTCGCTGGATCTAGCTACCGGCGCAGCCAATCAGCCGGCCAAAAAGGAAGCTCCCCAGTAAAGATATTCGAGACAGGCTGAAGAGGGGTTGTCTAGCCAACAAGTCTTAACAAAAGAGTAGAGAATAACTTGGAGATTTTGTTTGTTTTTTTATAAATAAATGCTTTGTTTTTGAGATATACACTAGCTAATGAGTATGATGATTGTTGTGATGACTACTAACGGGAAACAATCCAAAGACATGGACCAGAGTAAATCGGACATAGGCCTTTTATCGGCGTCCGTGAACCCAATCGAGTGCTTACCAATTATAGTGAGAGTAGCATGCTAACCTTTTGCTGGCACTCACCTTGATTCAGTAACAGCATTGATCGCTAGATAGGATATCAAGCGGTAAAGCACATCATTGTATCCTGGGTTACGCTAAAAACATCTCGAAAATGTAAAACATTGACTACTTGTAACCCACCACATGGAACATTTCATTAAGCATATATTTATTATGGTCTTCAAAAATTACTTTGTTCCATCACATGAAGTGTCCGGATATCTAACTATTTACCTTGGATAACTAAAATAAGCATTGGGAAACTCTGAAGAAAACCCTCCAAAATTAGCTACTGATCGTCAAACTACACGATCAGGAACTCTCAACAATCAACTGAGTTAGTGAGCCCTTACTTTTAAAGTCGATTTTTCGAAAATTATTTCTAAAGGGAAGGGTACGTGAGTTAGCCGGCCATTATCCATCCACTAACTGTTGTAAAGTCATTCGTGAAATTATTCCATTTCCTTGTCCCATGGATTGTATAAGAAATACTATTTCATAAAAATTTTGAATAAGGAATAAATTGCTTGAAGTTTTATTTAGAATATTTTTATATACCCTTGAAGCCTATATATTCCTTCCATATCTTAGTATGCATAAAAATACAATTTGCTTGCAAACTGATGCATCACATTTGTCTTAAAAACATTTTTTCTACTTATAAATGAACATTATTCATTTTTCATTTTACAAATAGGGTGCCATTCGTGGATCTTTGCGTATTCTTCTCTCTAATTCCATATATTTATGTGGAGCGGTTTGTTGGTGTCGGCTTAAAAGATATTCTAATGTGTCTAAAAGTGCTACTGTATCTGTACAATACTTTAAATATTTTTGTTCGTCTTCTAAACTTAGCATCATTTTATTTTGATAATACCAAGTTTGCTTTTTTTGCAACTGGTCCGTTTCTGAATCGAATCTCATCCTAATCAAATTAGCTTGTTTAATAAGTCTGTGCTTCAAGTCAATGAGGCATCCTTCTCGAACTTTATATGCTTCTTCTTTTTTAGTAATTTCTGTTATATGTTGTTGGGCTAGATAAGGATCAAGAAAATCTAAAACAGTCTCTTTCGCTGTCAGTCTCATTTGATAGTCTTTTAAAATTTCTTTTCTAGTTTTCTTTGCTTTAACATTTCTTATTGTGTCGAATAGACTTATAGAGATTTTATCATCGCGTTTAGCTTTAGTGCGATTATTTATAATAGTTTTGGTGTCGTTTTCACAACTTCTTACGTCGTCTATTGAATCCTTTTCGTATTTCATCAACTTTTTAAGCATTTCATAGATTTCCAGGTTAGACTTTTTCTTACAAAAATTATTCGCTTCAAAAGAAGTATGAGTATCGGGATACAAATGAATGGTGTTCCTGCCGTCGGTTGAAGGTTGAGGCTTCAGATATTCACGAGTATTAGGTATTATACCTCCATCAGAAATATGATATTTAATGAATATTTTATCCTCATTTAGTTGGTAAATTAATTCTGCAATGTCTTCTTCAGCTTTTAATTCAGAGTTTCTATGAAACTTCTTGATAATATAATTAATATTTCTATAGGAATCGTATTCATCAGTCTCTGGTCTTTGAGCAAAGTTTGCATACATATAATATAAAAAATCATTTCGATTTAAATACGTTTCCTCTATTGAAGCAGGAGTTTCTACCCGTTTTATCAAACCGTCAACCCTTGTATTATCATAAAATTCAATTTCCCTATTATTTTCAGAACCTGGATTGCTTTTTTCAAAACTGTATTTTTTTAGGTTATACTCATTTCCTTCAAAAAAGTGTTCAGTTATCCATCCGTTTTTTATCACATTTTTGTAAAATTTATCTTCTCTATTTGCAAGGAACTCTTGAACTTCAACTAGATTTGTCATAGATCTGCTATCATATATCTTTAGCCTTGTTTCTAGACCAGATAGACAAAAATACGGAGAATACCGGAATTGTTGAACTTTGTAAAAGTTTGTCTGTTTTTGAAAACCAGGAAAACGTTTTTCGAAATCTTTTAAATCAATTTTCAGATTTTTTACCCACGTTGGAGGCATGTCTAAGGTTTTACAGATATCTTCCGGTATCGCTTCTTCGTCTTCTTGAACAATTCTTTGAACAGGTTCATTTACAAAGTGGTCTGTTGGAATTATTGGTTCCCATACTCCTAGATTTTTTAAATTAAAATCCATTTCTTTTAATCCTTTCCCACAACAAAATTTATTTGCCCAATAATTTTTATCATTCCACAGGCTTTCAACACCTTGATAAATATTTGTATTTAAATCATAATATTCGCCAGTTAAAGATTCAATAAAAAAGTCTTCTGTGATATCTCGTTGCCCAGCTTTAACTAAAACCCAAGCATGAACCCGCATTCCAAATAAAGGATCCGGAGGTGGTTTTTCAGCCTCTAGTTTTGCTTCTTCTTCTATTCGTTGCTGTTTTGATTCAGAGTCTTTTTTTCTTTGAATTTCTTTTGCAATTTGTTGCAAATCAAATTTACTTTTGAAGGTTTTCCTGGGTTTAACAATGTATTTTGATATTTTTTCTTTAGGAATTAATGGCAAAATCAAGGGAGGCTTTACTAACAAAGGGCAATGAGTACGAGTTTGATCGACATAACAACATTCACGAGTAGCATATCCGCTTACAACATAAGCATCATAACCGACTCCAATTAATAGAGAACACAATAAAATGGAAAAGTCAAAACAATTCCCTATTTGAAGTTTTAAAATAGTTGTAGGAGAATAAACTGAATAGGGTAATTCAGTTGATGGCAAGAGAGCAGTAAAGTTTAAATGATCGCGCACAAAACTTGCTGCTCCTTTCCATTCGTACATTTCTGGATAATGCCATTTTACTGGGCAAATATAAGTACAAATGAATTTTTTCACCCCAATTTCATTCCTCACATTTAATAAGAGAGCCTTTCTAGATGGAAATTCGTTTTTGTATTGACGATTAAAATTTTTGACAACTTTAAAAAAGTTTGCTTCTATTGAAGAAGTTCCTCTATATGTACTTGGGAAATCTTCTTTTACAAAATTTGGAACACTAAAATCATAATATTTTGGTAAATATGTTGGTGACATTTGTTCAAGAAATGTTTTAATCTCTTTAAGTTTTTCTTTTGGTGATTTTCCATTGTCTTCTATTTTCACCGGAACTTCCAATTTTTTAGCATTTGCAAAAATACTTGGCAATTGACTCGTCATTTTTTCCGTTTTGTAATTAAAGTATTTTTATTTATCAATATTTTTATTGGGAAAATTATTAATTTATTAAAATATAATAAAATTAATAAAAAATTAATTTATTAAAATATAATAAAATTAATAAAAAATATATGTGATTTTCACTTAGACTCATTTTGTGTAGGCTGATCATTTTCTTAAATATACATTAGAAGACTTTTGGAAGAAGAAGTAAGTACTTTAAGGAAATAATGAAATTTTATTTTAATGATATAAGTGATGGGTTTTGTCAGTTAATTGAAATATTAACAGCGGTCAATACTAAGGATACTGAAATGACTTTATTATAATTTAATCAACTCCTGTTGTCTCGGTCATAACAATTATTTCTATTATTCACATATGTATTTTTATCATTAAATTCCCAACGACTATTATTTCGATTATTCGATTTACCCGTTGGGCTTATAAATCTATTATTGTTATCAACGCGGTACTTCCGTGTTATCTTACCCCCAAAAATTAAATTAAAAAAGAACACACATAATTATTATATTTATTTTCTAAATCACAGTTACAAACTCAGCAAATGTTTGTAAAGAGTTTGTAAATGGTCATCCAGGTGGCCAGAAAACCACAATGTTGTTGAGAATACTGCCCTCCTTATCAAATAGACCGTAACTGACAAAACTACAAAAATCGAGTTAGAGGCGTCAACTGTATGCAGTTGCAATTAACCTTCATTCTGCTTAGCGATAAGACCGTATCTAGTCCGAGGCCTTAGAAATTTGATTACTTACATCGATTACATGGTTTAGGTTAACTGGTTGGCAGAATTGAAAACACGTTTTGTTATTTATCTCCTAAGTGTATTTTTGCAGTTACGGTCTATTTGATAAGGAGGGCAGAATAGTGTCGAACACATCGGCACTGTTGCTTAGAACACGTTGGCGCCACATAAACTCACATAATCACGTAATCACATAAATCACAGATAGCCTTAATAAATTCATGTTCAATAATGTTCAATAACGTCATCAATAATGTATTCTCTCATTTTTATATTGTTATTTTAATTGTATTTTATAATTTAATTTTTGGGGGTAAGATAACACGGAAGTACCATCAAAGCTACGACTTGGACTTCGACTAGTCTTTCTTCTATTCATAACATAATTTATATACAACTGTTTCATTTTCTCTGTTATAATCTACTACTGTTATAATCTTTACTACTGTTATAATTCTACTGTTATTATCTTTATCATTTGAGATAGTTTTATCTTTTTTAACTTAAATTTCTACTGCATCCATTTAGTGTTGCCACCTCAGATTTTGGTCTCGCCCGGAGACAAAAACCCGGAGCCAGTAGATAGCCCACTAAAACCCGGAGAGGTGGCAATCCTAGTCTCTGTACTATAATTAATAGCATATAATTTCTATCAGCCTATTAAAATCAGCATCAATTTAATTACGTGTAAAGTAACTAGCAATTGGTGGGTTACAGGTAAGCATACATTTTACCTATTCGTGCTGTAACCCAGAATACAATCTTGTTTTACCACTTGATACCCGTTGAGTAATCAACGTTGGTACTGTATCAAGAGGGTGAGTGCTCGCAAAAAGTGAGCGCGCTATCCGCACTATAATTGTCGGGCACTCCTTTGGATTCACGGACTACCGTTAGAAGGTTTGTGTCCGCTTTATATGGTCCCTGTCGTCAAATAGTGCTCCCGATAACTTGTTAACGTACCTTGTATTCTCCCACTGTGTCAGCTCACCCCACCATTCGCATCAATCATCATTATTCATGGGTCAATCTGTCCTACCTCCCCTGAAGATGTGCCGACTTTTCCGTCTTTGTTGGATCTCCTTGCGTCTGACATCTAAATGAAATTCGTTTCCTAAAGTTGCTCCATTGCCCTACTTAATTCTGGTTTAAATGCTCATCGCGTCTGGTTGACTCTGCCAACCTATCCTGACAAAATACTTAGACCGCCTTATCACACCATTCCACGAGATTTTTCAACTAGTCTAAATTTTAATCTTATATTAATTTAGCCTAAAACCAGGATTTATTTTAGTTCTTTAATCATGGAAATGAAAATTCCATTGGAAAAATTAAAATTTTATAATAAATTAAAGTAATAAATCTTTAACTTAAATTAATAAATTAAATTAGTAAATCTTTGACTTAAATACTTGTTTTAAATGATGATGTAACAGTCATTTATTTATCACCCCAAAGCGGTGATTTCAAATTTTAATATCTCCCCATTTAATATCTCGTAAGAAACGTAAGGACGCCTTAGAAGGAACCTGGTTCGCCCCTCCCTAAATGAAGGAGGCGAATCGAAAGATCTTGAGGTCGTAACACTGTAATGACAGCCTCCTAGTGGAGAATAACAATCTGAGGCTCACCATCAAATCTCAAAAGTCTACATCGCAGCTATTCGAGTCCGAATTACGGAAGCGTGTCGTGGATTGTCCCATGTCCGATCGAGACAATATTTTTCCAACTCATCATCTTTGTGACGATCCTAAATTAGTGGCAAAAACGTCATGCTTCAATCACGGGGTGGATCCTTCTCCTCAACGCACTCCGGTATTCTGTTTATCGGGACAAGTAATGTTCCGCCTTTAGCACCAGCACTAACAGTCGTTACGCAAGCTGTCAGCGATATGCCATCTATTGTTTACACGACCTCTAATCCAAAAAGAAAACAACTTACGCACGTCGAACGATCCAAGCGCAAGAGGGGCGAATTAGCCGCCTTGGAAGCTGCACTATTTTCTGACCCACTCCGGACAAGATTGGTTCAGCATCAAGCCAAATAATCCCTCAACCACCTCCTTTCAGATTGTTGCCTGCAATAGCTTCTCCATGGGCTATTGATCCACAACTACAGGCTGACATCGACTGCATGTTGCAAGAAGCGGAAGACAGCGAGCTTTGGTCAACTGACACCGGAGTGTCTCGATGATCTGAAATCCACGCCATCATCGTTGAAGTGTTTTCGGTTCACTAGTGACTAACAATAGTGTCGTAGATATGTGAACTGATTTAGCCATCCATCGAACTTATGAATTCTGATCTATGTTATCATGTGACAAGTTTTAACTTTTAATACATATTAATGTTATTGTCGTTAACTTATTCTCGGTGATGTGAAAACTCGGATGAATGGTTGTATGAATTTGTAGGAGAATGGAATGTGAGATAACCTCAAATGAACCAAGGGTTACTAGCGAATCTTATTAAAAGTTGTTTACGAGGATGTGAGGCCTTTTATCGGCATTCCAGAACCCGAAATGAGAATACTATGGAGAGTAATTCTAACTTAGCTCACCTATCCATGGATTGCCAGCCATGATGTACAGTACCAACATGGTCGTCACCATGGGTACACAGATTGTCTAAAAGTAATAGCGATTCGACGATTTTCAGCGCTCGAGACATTCTATCAAAATAATTAAATTGATATTATATTATAATTTAATTAATAATTAATAGATTATAATTTTCATTAAAAGCGTAATGATGAGTGAAGAAAGTCATATTTTAAGTGAAGAATCAAATGAAGTTAAGGACTCGTCAGAGAATATTATTGTAAAAAGTCCTGAAACCAAGCAAGTTGAATCTCACATTAGTTTTGATTTGGATATAGAGATTCCTGCGACAATAAAAAGTCTCGAATCGAAAATTTCATTTAATAAAAATATTGAAAAGATACGTAAGGAGCTAGATCAAATGTCTCCGTTGCACTTGCCTCGTCGATATTTAGATTTCCCAAAGTCATTTGACAGTTTAAATGCGCCTCAAAGTTACATTACAAATACGAATAACGAAAATGAGTGTTTGGATTATATAGAAAACTTTGTAAGACAATATAAATTAATTTATAAGGATAGGAAAAAGTTACTCTTAACTCCAGTGAACGAATTTAATGTTACCAAATATATATGCACCTTCATTAAACCAACTCATATGAAGTATGCTGAGTTTTATTATTGGAATACTGCGGCAAAATATGTCAGCGATTATTTAAATTTTGTCCCCGTTGTACCAAGTACGGAAATTCCGGGTCGAATTCTGTCATCTTCCTTGGTTTTGTCCATTCGTAGAGGTACATGCTATGAATATTCTAATCTATTGTGTTCCTTGCTAATCGGGGTCGGCTATGATGCGTATGTTGTATCTGGATACGCAACACGGGAATGTTGTTATATGGATCAATCAAGGAGTAAGTGCCCATTTTTAAATGAAACTCCACCCAAACCATTGGTTATTGACAAGAATAATATTTCAAAATACGTTATTAAACCCCCAAAAGATCTTAAAAGCAAATTTGAACTATATGGAGAAGCCAGAAAAATTCATCAAGAAAAGTTAGATAAAGAAAAACAGTTAGCTCAGCAAGAAGAAGAACTGCGAATCAAAGAAAAACCTCCTCCTGATCCATTATTTGGTTTAAGAGTTCATTGTTGGGTGCTAGTAAAAGCAAAATATAGAGACATTAAAGAAGATTTCTTCATCGAGCCCCTTACAGGATCCTATGTACCAATAAAAACTAATCTATTCAATGGTGTTGAAAGTATTTGGAATAATTCAAATTGTTGGATTAACATGCAAGATTGTTCTCCTGGTATTCAAGATTTGAGTTATGATTTAAATGATAGATATAAATGGGAATTTGTTTTGCCAAATAATGTAGAAAACGAACCGTTTGAAATTCTAAACAAAAATCCATTTTCATCAAGAAACACTGAAAAGGATGAAGAAGAGATTATTTCCCATGATAGTTTCCTCCGAACAATTGAAACCCCAACATCATGGATAGGGAAATTGTCTCTCAGTTTAGTGGATTTTGAAAAGAAATATCCGAACAATAAAAAAGAAATTAACTATTATAAAACAAAGTGCATTAGGTACTCCCCTTATTTTAATCGAAATGGACTCGAAATGAAACTTTTATTATATTCTAATAATAATTTGGATGAATTAATTGAGGAAAGAGAATATTATAATCAAAGAAATGACAAATTGTATTTAGTTACTAAAAAGGATGGATGGACAAGTGAGTACTTTCTAGAGGGTTACAGTTTCAATTTGAAAGAGCATCATTATTTAACGAACCAGCCTCAGCCTGAAACCGAAAGAAAACTTTTGTTTTATTATAAAAATAATGTTGACGGTTTGGAAAGGAAAGAAGAAACACCAACCTCTCTTGTTGAATATTATAAAGATAGGAATGATTTTTTAGTTTATATGGCATGCACATTTTCAAAAAGAAATATTTCTTTTGCGGATGAATCGCAACCCTATCGAAACATACAGAAAATCATCAAAAGATTCAGCAGAAACTCAAACAAACCATGCACCGAGGATGTGGCTGAAATAGTTTTATATTTAAGTGAGGAGAGAATATACATAACTTATCATATAGATGACTTCAAAATCATTCCAAATACTAGGGAATATATCAAGCCCCAGATACCTCAAGATGGTAAAAATATAATACCATTTTTTAACGATACACATTATCATTTCCAAGTGAATTCATTTTGTAAAAAAGAAGATTCTAAATTGAAAGTGTACCAGTATTTGGTCGACTTATTTGCCAATGAAAGACAGGTTAAAGATTCAATAAGATGGAGTGAAAATCAAACGAAAGACATTCTTAATCAACGAAAAACGGACCGAGAACACGATAATTTATCAATAACCCTTTATGACACAATCCGGAACGTGCAAGCAAGAAAATTGAGAATCGAACTGGAAACGACAGCGGAAATGGAAAGAAACAAACGCACGGAAGACGAATTGGATTATTTGACACCTTATTTGTTTAATTTAAATATTATAGATATCGAAACGAAAGAAGAAGCGTTTAAGATCAGAGAGGAATGTTTGATGGATTTTAAATTAGGGTTGATTTATAAAGCAAACATAATTCAAGCAAAATATGATGAGGAGACTGCAAAACTGCAAAAACATCAGCAATGGTATTATCAAAACCAATCTGAATTGATGCAGGAAGACGAAGATAAATATGTGGAATTTTGTACAAAAGCCTCTTTTACGATTAACAATTTAGAATCAATGTTAAATAGGCATAAACAGGCGGCGCCGCGCAAATACATTGAATTAGAACACAAACTGAGAAATGATGAAAGAATGAAAAAATTCTTGAATGTATTATGAATGATTTTTTGATTTATGTTTTATTGTAATCTTTCATATTTATCCATAATCCAGATTCGAATATCATTTTAGTTTGTTTAGTTTTACTAATGTAAGGTTAAATCTAAAGAAAGATCCAGTATTTTTGTACATATTATTATACACACTTTATACACACTTTATACACACTTTATACACACTTTATACACACTTTATACACACTTTATACACACTTTATACACACTTTATACACACTTTATACACACTTTATACACACTTTATACACACTTTATACACACTTTATACACACTTTATACACACTTTATACACACTTTATACACACTTTATACACACTTTATACACACTTTATACACACTTTATACACACTTTATACACACTTTATACACACTTTTGTGATCGACAGTCTTTCAAGCGTTAATATTAAAACTATTGAATTTAACAAACGATCAAAGGTGAAACAACAGAAAAATATAAAAAATGTTTAATTTATTATTCAACTTAATTGAGTTTTAATTTTCTAATTTCCATTAAACTGAGAATAAAACTAATTTTACATGTAATATAAATTTATAAGATTTACCTTTAGGGGTTTAGAAGTTATATTTTATAGTTTATGATTTATAATTTAGAGATAATATATAATTTATACTATGTTGTAAATTTATAAGTTACAATTTAAGAACAATATGGGTTCACGAGTTATAATTTGAAATCGCATACAAATTTATAATTTATAGTTTGCGAGTAATCTGCATTTATAAATTCTATTTTTCAGGATAATGTAAAGTAATATTTTATGATTCCGGAACACTATATATTTATACAATTTAAGCATAATATGAAGTTATATTTAGGAATACTATACATTTATAAATTATATTTTTAAGTTAATATGAAGTTATACTTTATAATTTAGTAGGACTATACATTTATACATTATATTTTTAAGTATAATATGAAGTTATATTTTATAATTTAGGAATACTATAAATTTATGAATTATATTTTTAAGTATAATACAAAGTTATGTTTTATAATTTAGGAATACTGTGCATTTATAAATTATATTTTTAAGTATAATATAAAGTTACACTTTATAATTTAGGAGTACTATACATTTATAAATTATATTTTTAAGTATAATATAAAGTTATATTTTATAATTTGATAACATTAGACTTTTATGAACTATTTATCACAATGCAAAATTATATTCTACAATCGATAACGTCAGGCGTCCACAAATTATATTCTGCGATATGAAATTATATTTTATAACTAACAACACTAGAATTTTATAAATTTTATTTCCCAATGTAAAGTTTTATTTTATAATTGATAGAATTAGGTGTTTATAAATTATTTTTTACAATATGAAATTATTTTTTATGATTGATAATGTTATACATTATATTTTACAATATGAAATTGTGTTTTAAGATTGATAGCATTAGGGGTTTATAAATTAGATTTCACACTCTGAAATTATATTTTATGGTTGCCAGTATTAGATATTTATAGATTACATTATATTTTAAAATTGACAATATTAGATGTTTATAAATTATATTCTGCAACCTGAATCTATATTTTATAAATGGCGATTTCATTTTACAATTTAACATTACGTTTTACAATTGATAGTACTAGATATCTACAAATTATATTCTACAGTATAAGATTATATCTTATAATTGATAATATTAGGTGCTTATAAATGATATTCTACAATATGAACCTATATTTTATGATTGACTTAGGGTATTTGCAAACTATATTCTTACCATGATGTATAGGTATATTTTGATCTTTAAGGATTTTATAATTAATTGAGTCTATTCAATTTATTATTTACGCTTGTCGAAATTCTTTATGATTATTATCACGGTTAATTCCGAGAAAGATCTTTACACTGTTACGAAAATTTTATTTATCAATGAGGTTCGACAAACGTGTAGGTAGAGCTGAGTTTCTTAATGGCATTCAACCGACTACATTACTGAATTGCAATGTTGTATTTAGTTTGGGTCTGAGATCTACTCAATTATGATCCTAGTGTAAGCTATTGTAGAGAGTTTTAGTGGTGATTTTTGTGAGTAAAAGGGTGGTTTAAGTTTGTTGTAAAAGGGTGGTTTAAGTTTGTTATAATTAAATGTTTTATAACTGATTATAATTCGAATGTTGAAGGGTTTAGTATTTTGTGTTGTAGAGTGCAATGGAGTATTATGAGAAAATTGTAATTAAAATGTTAAAATATATATGATGTTATTATTCTAATGTTTGCTTTAATGGTTGCCGTCGCGGGGACTCATACGATCGGGTTCTTTCAAAATTTAAATGTTGGAAATTGATATCATATTGATTCATGTTAATTGTTGTAATATTAAATTATTAATAAACATTTTGTCGCTGAATTGTGTTTCTTTTGGATTTTAAGAAGTAATTTGCGGGGAATAATTTACAGAAGGATTTTCGGGGAATAATTCGGAGAGAGTCATTGGACGGCGTGTTTGAATTTGACCACAAGCTATCCGGGCAAGATATTTTTTGTACTTTGAAATTCGATTTTTAAAATAAATTGTTTAAAATGACGAGTAAAGTAAAAAGTGGAATGAATGAAGGGGGGATTCGGGATGAAGACTCGGTGAAGTCGTCTATAAGGGTGTTGAATGTTGTGACAAAGTATGATGGAGGTTTGGATGTTGAGGAATGGTTGGAACGGGTTAGAATGGTGTGCGATGTGCAAGGCATTAAGGACACGAGACGCATTATGCCGTTATTGTTGGATGGTCCGGCCTTCAGCGTGTATATGAATATGTCTGAGGAAGAACGAGACGTGAAAGGGGGTGTGGAATCGGCGTTGCGTAAAACATTTGGCATAAACAAATATACAGCGTATGAAATGTTTGTCAACTTGAAATGTGTGAGTGATAAGGTAGATTTGCATGCCATAAACTTAAAGAGATTAGCGAAGAGCGCGGGAATAGAATCGAAAGACGTGATCAAGTGTGCCTTTGTGTGTGGTCTGCCAAAATCTGTGTCAAATGCGATTAAGGCAATGCCCAACGAAGACAGTTTAACGTTGGAAGACGTTGTCGGAGTAGCGAAAGCGATAACGGCTACTGGGACGAGTGTGCAAAGCTGCGCGATCGTGCGTGACGACATGGTAAGAAGTGTCGTGTGTTACAACTGCGGAAAACAGGGGCATTTGGCACGAAATTGTTTTCGTAATCGGACTGGGTTTGTGCGGAAATGCCATATTTGCGGGAATGAGAATCATCTGGCGAACGCGTGCGGTGAACGTTATGGAATGCGGAAAACGCCAATTGATGAAAATGAACGCAACGTGCGGGGAAACGAGCAACGGAGTTCGCGTGCGCTGGCGGACGTCCGTGTGGACAGGTAAGCGCGAATAATGTAATGGAGGTGACGGTGGACGGCGTGCGGTGTAGGGCGTTGATTGACACAGGCTGTTCGCACACGTTGTTGAGAAATGGTGTGTCGAAAGAAGGTGATCATGAAACGTGTAGCGTGAGATTATTGCTTGCAAATGGAAAATGCGGGGAGAGTAGTGAAATGCGACGTGTTGTGTTGGACATGGTAGGTGAACGGATGAATGTGCAGTGTATAGTGTTGGCTGAGATGTTGAAAGGAATCGATATTATAGTGGGAATGGATGTATTGACGAAAATGGGCGGAATGCGTGTAACGTCAGAAGGTGTGAAGTTCGATAATGGGAAAAGTGTTGGTTGCGGCGTTAGGGCGGTGATGTCGGTCGAACATAAAATTAGTGATCCGGATTATGAGGCGTGGTTTGATGGAGATAAGTGGACGGTTAAATGGTTGTGGAACGAACGAGAACCGTTCTTGCATGAAAATGTTGCAAATTATGGGATATCGCAAGAAATGAAGAACAAATTCGATGAAGAAATTGATGCGTGGATAAAGGAAGGCATATTGGTGCAAACGGATGAAAACGTGGAAGGTATATTGCCGTTGATTGCTGTGGTGCAGCAGAAGAAAGACAAAGTGAGACCAGTGTTGAATTATAAATCGGTAAATAAGAGCGTGAGTAGTCACACAGGTGATGCGCAGGAATGCAGGTCTGAGTTGAGAAGATGGCGAAAAATGGGCGACAATGTGGCAGTGGTTGACTTAAAGCGAGTGTACTTGCAAATTCATGTTGAAGAGTCGCTATGGAAGTATCAGACAGTGTCACACAACAAAACGCGTTATCGACTTACGCGATTGGGATTCGGATTGAAGAGTGCGCCGAAAATAATGGATGGTATAGTGTCGTACGTTCTCAAGTTGAACTCGAAAGTTAATGAGAATACTTCACACTACGTTGATGACATAATTGTGAATTTGAATGGAATTGCGGAATGCGAAGTTGTGAATCATTTGAAGCAATTTGGATTTGTGACAAAGGATCACGAAGATGTCGATAACATGCGTATACTAGGGTTGCAGTTGCAAGGGAAGAAGGATGGCAAGCGATGGTGGGGGCGTGGTCCCTTGGGTGATTTGAAATGTGAAACGGAAAGTTGTTCGCGTCGAGATGTGTTTTCAATATGCGGAAAAGTCATAGGGCATTATCCTATATGTGGATCGTTGCGACTTGAGTGTAGCGTAATTAAAAGAAATATGAAGGGTACTAAATGGGATGATTATGCAGGCGACGAGACGAAACGAGATATAAAAATGCTGCTGGAACGTATAGAACGTGAGGATCCAGCGCAGGGGGTATGGAGCGTAGATGGAAGTGGAAATGTTACAGTATATACGGATGCGAGCAGTGTTGCGATGGCGGTGTACGTGGAGCAAAAGGAAAAATGTGTGGAAGATGCAGTATGGCTTCAAAAAGTTGACGATGTGAAACACATAAACGTGGCTGAATTGGATGCCTTCATGAAAGGCGTGGCGATGGCAATTGAATGGAAATTCACCGATGTAACTGTGAAATGCGATTCAACTTCGGTCGTGGCGTGGATTAAAGCTCTGTTGACAAAATCGAAAAAGGTGCACGTGAAGGGTATGCACGAATACTTGATAAAGCGAAGATTGGATATAATTGAGGAAATGATTACCGATTACGGTTTGAATGTTACTGTCGAATGGATTCCATCGGGAGAATAAGGCGGATGCATTGACGAGAGTGGGGCGTAATCGCGGAACGCATGCGTGCGCGAGTGTTGAAGTGGATCAAATAACATTAGAACATGAAAAACATCATTTTGGCGTTGATCGAACCATGTATTTTGTAAAAAAGAAATTTGACGTGGTTAAACGAAAGGACGTGGAGGCGGTCGTGAGAAATTGTTTTAAGTGTGCTACCGTTGATCCGCATGCGTGTAGAATGCCGAAAGGTGAGTTGAGCGTAGGTGGCACGTGGGTCAGGATAGCAGTGGATGTTGTGCATTTGGAGGGAAAGAAGTATTTGTCGGTAGTGGACTGCGGACCCGGGAGGTATGCAATATGGCATGAGTTGAAAGATGAAAGTGGACGAAGCGTGTTGAATGCGATAAGAAAGACCATGTTCGAAAGAGGGTTTTGCAGAGAATTACTTAGTGATAATGGAGGAGCGTTTAAAAGCGATGCATTGAGAAAATTTTGTGATGAATGGAAAGTGAAGCATATATATAGATGTGCGTATGAACCTTCTGGAAATGGAATTGTGGAACGTAACCACAGGACAATAAAAAGGATGGTGGCACGAACGCGGGGAACCGTGGAAGAAATGCTGTTTTGGTATAATGCGTCGCCGCGCGAGGGTCAAAATGAATGCTCCGTGCCATTTGCTTCCGTATATGCATACGAGTTGAATGACGAAAATGTTGAAAGAGATCGGGACAATGAAACCAGTGGAAAGTTTCGAGTTGGTGATGTCATTTATGTAAAGGGTGGTAATGCGTCTTGCATGGATGAGTGGAGAGAAGGTGTGGTAACAGATGTAAATTCGGCATGGAATGTTTCTGTTGATGGGGTATGTATGCATGTTAAAAATATACGAGCACGCAACGAAGAAGAGAGTGCATACTTAACAAACTCGGGGGGATGTGAGTAAAAGGGTGGTTTAAGTTTGTTGTAAAAGGGTGGTTTAAGTTTGTTATAATTAAATGTTTTATAACTGATTATAATTCGAATGTTGAAGGGTTTAGTATTTTGTGTTGTAGAGTGCAATGGAGTATTATGAGAAAATTGTAATTAAAATGTTAAAATATATATGATGTTATTATTCTAATGTTTGCTTTAATGGTTGCCGTCGCGGGGACTCATACGATCGGGTTCTTTCAAAATTTAAATGTTGGAAATTGATATCATATTGATTCATGTTAATTGTTGTAATATTAAATTATTAATAAACATTTTGTCGCTGAATTGTGTTTCTTTTGGATTTTAAGAAGTAATTTGCGGGGAATAATTTACAGAAGGATTTTCGGGGAATAATTCGGAGAGAGTCATTGGACGGCGTGTTTGAATTTGACCACAATTTTAACTGTGTATTGCATTCATAGTCGGGAAGAGTGCTTGCTTACACGGCCCCACTGTGACCGCTACGACAAGCCTTATTGTTGTGTGGAGCTGGCATTCCGCTGTCGACCTATAATAAGTAGCTGGAGCCATAAAGGAGGGGTTTTATCGACACAACTCAATGGCAGAACCATGAAGTGGACGACATCCGATGACCGAACACAAAAAATATATAATATAGATAATGCATGGCTTTAAGTTGATTTTTTTTTAAGCATGATTTTAAGTTGTAATTGTATAGTTGAACGCAGGACTGAAGAGACACAGATAATTTTATGCGTCTCTGAACACTCTTACGTTTAACACAAAAAGCAAAAGAAATTAAATCTTGACATTAATTGTAATGAAATTATTAAACATAAACATGATATGAAATAACAAAGGCTTACTATCAAGTGGTTTCTTCAAAATGAGTTTATTACAAAAAGTAATTTGCCAAAAAGAGTGTTTTGTGACTGAAATGAGTTCTATACCTATTTTTGTGTGTGTAAGTACACGTGTATGTATTGATGCATTAAAACAAACTCGAATTCTTTTTATTCTAGAATTTTCTATTTTCTATTTTTGATGATTTTAATGGCAATTTTAGTGCCATAATTTTTATTTTTATTTTTAAATTTTTATTCTTTAATTTGTTGAGTTTTTATTTGTAAGTCGGTCCTTTCTCTGACTCCTCGTGTTCTTATTTTACTAAATCAATGGAAACTCAACACAAAATAACTTTATTTGATTTTTATCACAATTACAATTCGTCACTATTTGCACCTTTCTCTCAATTCAAATTTGTCTCGTTAAGGTATAGAACCCAAGGGGCAATTACCTTTTCTTGTACGAGTCTAGCTTCTTTATAATTCACAAATTTCCTCTTTTGACTTGTCCTTGCTGGATTTTCTGTTTAGCTTTTTCCTTTTTCTCTTCGACCAAATGGCGGCTTGCTCATTTCTAAGCTCTCCTTTTATACTGTGTCTAAGAGGCCAATTATCTAGCAAATTCAAATTAATTGTTTCCCCGGGCACCCTAAGTTAATATTGAAAGGTTTGACAATTATTTTAATTTGTTTACCCTGAAATTATAAATCGAATTATTTTTACCTTATCTGATGTCTCGGGTCTCACTGCGCATCGGCTTTTCTTCAGCGCTCGGGTTTCCCATGGGCTCGGGCTTTCCATTGGCTCGGGCTTTCCATTACAGATTAATTAATTTTAATTAATTTGTTTTTCCTTATTAACTTTTTCTATGTTCACCCTATTACATTTTTATTATGCTTTCTAACCTCGTCTAACAATTTGGCATTCAACCATACCCGATATATTGATTTTTAATTTTCATTAAATTTTAATTAATTTTGTACTTATATTGATTTTACCAATTCTTGTTCTGCTTTCTGGTACCATGTGAAATTTATTTTGTTTTTGCTCTAACCCCAACAAATTATTTTTTGTTAAATTTACCTCCATGATGGATTTGGTGCAATTCCAGAACATTCCATATTAAATTAAAGTTAACTTTTATTTTAATAATGGTTTTCCTAATTTCTTTTTTCAAGTTTTTATTTTTAAAACTAATTAGTTTATTTTTATTAACTTTTGTTAATTTACATGGCTTTTATGATGGATGTCGCCATTTTTATGAATTGTTCTGGAATCTCATCTAAAATTTAGTACTTTTTCTATCTTTCTATGTCATTCGAATCTGTTTTTGTAATTTTTATGTCTCTTTGTTATATTTGAGTTAGTTTTCTTGCAATACTTCTTGCATTTGTATCATTTTATTTAATTTTGTTGTTTATATTTTTGTTGTTTTCCTCTTAATTAATATTGTTTAGATTTTTATCTTTATATTTAACTAAACTTATTGCTATTTGCGTGCTATGTACCAACACACCTCAGTCACAAAAATAGAGTTTTGGGTCTAGAAATAAGTTCTAGCCCAACACAAATTATTAAATTCTTTGTATTTGTTGGCTTCTTGATACAAATCACCAATGATGATGACATCTCTCTTTTGTAACCGTGTTGTCCAATCTTTATCAAAACCCTTTATAATTTTCATTTGAACTTTATAGAATTCTGATGCGTCAAACCATTTTCAGTTTCTGAACCTCGATGCTAATATATTTTGTTGAATTTTTCAACAAACAAATTAGATTGAAGCAATTTACATACAATTTTATAAACAACTTCATTTTGTAATTCCATTTAAAATAATGTACTACAAATATTGTTTATATTGTTTATATAAGTCGAAAAACATGTTGAAATAGTTAATATTTTTTAAATTGCCTGCGTAAAATAATTTTAAAAATAAAGATTCAAGATCTTTAATATGAATTACATATAAAACTAAAACATTGGTATTAATATCTCTATTCATATTGGCGCTATTTATTAATCAAATGAGTTTAATCAAAATGTATCTTGAAATAAATATGCAAGACTAATGCATATTTTGATTGGTTAATGTAACAAGTATTTGATTTGTTGATAAAATGAACAAATGAGAGATGTATGTGAGACAGTGTGTGTATAGAACTTAAAGTTTATCATTATTTCAAATGTTGAATATGAAGAATGACCAACCGTTATTTAAACCAATTTATATTTTTTATGAGCATCAAATACATTTACTAGTCAATCCAATCGATTACAATTTGTTGATTCCTGTTGAACTAGTGAAAACTAGTTATAATTACTCGATTGAAGAATTCTCTCAAGAAGATCAAGAAGCGATTGCTACAATATTTGGACGAATCAACAAGCAGCTTATAGTTAATGAAAACGGTTCATTCATAGGCGGCCCATCATCGAAATTTTATGATGAAGACAAAAATCAAATCACATTTAAACCTAATGATAAATTGAGTATGAAAATTCGCATTCAATGTCATGAAATAGTGCCAAGTACAGCAATATTACCTATATGGAAGGTTGTAAGTGGAAAATTGTAAAGAAATTGTAAGTGTTATTTTTATTAAATAAATGTTTCTGTTTAAAAATCTTGTTGTTATGATATAATAATTTGCCTGTCATAATAATATTTAAAATTTAAATTAATCAATATAATTACCTAGAGTTAACCATTATTTTCAATAATGTTAGTAAATATTAATTACCGTGGACGGGTGTCATTAAAAGTTATACAAAATATGAATTTTCGTTATGGTAAACCTTAACAAATAATAGATAAAACCGATAATTATACAATTATACTCTTCAAGACAGGGAAATGTCGAATAATGGGTTGTAAAAAACCTATTGAAAGTATACACTATAATATTAAAGATGTTCATCTTCAATCTTGTACAATTACTATTGATATCAAACAACTAATTAATTTGCAAGATTTGTCAAAGAAAACAAAATGCGTATATGAACCAGGCTTATTCTGTGCCGCTGAAATGGTACTAAAGAAAAATAGCTTAAGAACGAAAAATACCAAACAATTTCCTTTTATTAATTATAGATAGTCTAAGCTAATCCAAAATACAAATGAGTACAACCGAAGTATAATTACCAAAATAAAATTACACTAAGAATGCTAGTAATGTAAATCGTTCATAGTCATTAGGGCCGTAGTCGTAAAGTCTTTGTTCGGCTCATAGAGTGGTCTTCCGGGGCCTTCCGCGTTTCTTAGGGGGAATCGGTTCGACCTCGGCTTCCTCGATGGGTCTGCCGGTTGCGGCCACTTGAATCTGTGCCTCAATCAACCGGAGCTTGTATTGGGGCCTCACGACCGCCATTTTATTAAACAGCCTGGTAAACGAGGGTAAACACAAGAAGGGTAATTATCAAAAGAGTCAACAGAAATAACTAATTAAAGAACGATAACTAAGGAAGTCAAAATCAATTAGGTCATAAACGGAGCAATTACAACGATTATGGGAGTATATAATGAAACTCCAAATTCAGATAATCGGCAGTAGCCTCATGTAGAGGAGAAGAAACTGACAATAGGAGTTTGAGGAACAAAGTCAAGAACTGAAAATAGATCAGGAATTGTGAACAAAATTGTGGTTAACTAAAAGTTCTTGTCATTCATTGAGAATTGTAAATTTACTATAAACAAATATACGTTGGGAGTTTGTGTTTATCAATTTTGGAACACGTGGAGTCAGAGTAACCAACGGTCGACTTTTAGTATCATAAAACCCAACAAAATTTTTTTTTACCAAATTTAACCAAAAAAAAAGAAATTATTAACCGAATTTGATCTCCGATTTCTAAATTTATTTTTAAACGAAAATCGTCATCATTAAATTTACGTATATAGATAAACACTAGTAGAACCTTGAAATTCTCAATTTTTTACAAGACCTCAAAAAATTAATGTCGTTTAATTATTGTAAAGAATGTGCGACAAGATGTATCCATAATAGCTATCGGTCACCAAGATGATACTTCATGGATTTTCCCTTGTTTACCGGGTTTGAGTATTAACCTTGTACGAAGAGTCCTAAAATTATCAAGACAGCAAACCATTGTATTCTGGGTTGCGTTGATGACAACTCAATAATGTAAAATACAGTTTACCTATGACGCACCAACATGGGCGTCCACAAGTTAGGCAAGGAGTGGGAGGCACTTGCCCCCCTCCTTTGAATTTCACAAACCATTCTATTTTTCGATTAATTTAAACACATTTTAATAGATGCGCTCAAACAATGTTGGAAAAACCCAAGACAAAAAAAATTAATAAAAAAATTTAATTTAAAGAGGCTTCCGGTTTTTTAATGTTATAAATTATATCTGGAAAACAATGATTTCAAATCATCTTATTTGTATTAAAACTTTCAATATTAACTGACGTTCTGGTTTTAAAAAAAGTGTTCTATTTTAAAATTAATGAATAAAAGTTCTATTTTGTAAATTAATAAAAAAGAGTTCTATTTTGTAAATAAACAAAAAAGTCCCATTTTGTATAATATCCCAAATATTTATTATACACATGCCTTTTTTTCAACTCTCTTCCCCTCTAGAAATGGTAAAAATATTTTTGGTCCCCCCCCCTCCATAGGAAAAATTCCTGCGGACGCCTATGCGCACCAACACGCTGCAATAAGAATGTGAAGTACCAAGATTTTATTATCTGATAACTTATAACAAATACTTTATAATGCATTTTAGATTTTCTATATTATGGCTACATTTTTAAAAAGTTTTAATGAGCATAATTTATTCAATTAAATAAATTAAAATTAAAAATAATGATATTTTTTAACAGTTGAATAAAAATATTAATTCTAAAAATTTAAAAATCGCATTAAGAAATATAAACCTTATATATATATATATTTTTAAAAACTTAACTATATCGAATTTTTTTATATTCACGAATTTTCGGTCCTGCCTTTTTCAAGTGATTTATATATATATATATATTTTGATTTTTAAATTTTATATTCATATATTTTATAAATTGTTTAAATACTGATAATTTATCGAGATTTTAAATTATATCGTGAGTTCAAAATGCTATCACACGAGTTCTATGGAAAAGTTAGTTATTTTAAATACTTAAATTATTATTTTTTGTTATTAGCAATTTTGGGAAAAATTTCTTCAAGATTCTTCGGAAATAACATATAAATCTGTTAAATTTCCCAAAGATAATTTTTGTATGGACAAAGTATTAAATGCTGTTCTTTCAGTTGTAATAAGTCACATTCAATCAAAGCCATACAACGTTGATTTCATTTCGAAGTCATTCAAAATTATTAACCACGTATTACTGAACACTTCTAAGAAATTAAATTTATGCGCATCTAATAACAATATTAAAAAAATTGAACAAATTTCAGAGCATATCGTAAAGTCAAAATTTGAAATCATACAGTCAAAAATTAACCATTCAATTGTAACTTCTCATAATGAAAAGAAAATGCATATATCTAATATAATTGACGGTTTTTTTTAATTTATTTATATAACTAATTTAATGTATCTTAGACATGACAGAGAATGTCGACGAAGAGGAATGCAACTCAACGTTTAATGATTCAGATGTGTCTCATAACATTTACGACGTACAAGTTAATTCAACTTTTAGCACTCCTATTAATGGAAAACGTAAGTACATTTGTCTTGATACATCAGAAAGCGAAGATAATTTGATAAAGAAGCCCAAAAGTAATGGTTTGAATGTCAGTTCACAAGTAATAATTATTAATTAGTTAATTTACTTTGAATATAGATTTCACAGAGCATAGAATTTATCACCAGAGACAAGAAAAACAACAAATCAGTTGAAAAAACAGTTCACTTTTCTAAGTCACTTCTTTAGAAATATAAATATAATAATATTTTTGTCTTCTATGATTATTGAAATATTAAAGAAAAATTTTAATTATGAGGTTAGTAAAAATATTGAAAATTAATGAGTTGTTATTTAATTTTCTTTGCAATTGGGAAGCTTTATCATTTGGTTAAATATTTTTCATTGATATAAATTTTACAACTATCGTTTATTAGTATTTCTATCGCTTCGTTATTGTAATTTGCTTATTTATTTATACTTTGACTTTACGTTAATTTTATCAGTCAATTTTTAATATAAAACGTTGAGTTCTGTCTGATGATAAAGCAGTTTATATTATTGATCAATGGTAATTTTGATTCTACAAACTAGAAAAATATCTTTATTTATGATTTGGTATTATATTACTGACTACTTACAAACAGTTGTAAGTAGTTCCACACGATCATTTTTGTTTTGTTTATTATAGTTCATCTGGGTCCTCGTCGTTTGTAGTAGCATTGCAGTGACAGTCCAAAAGAAATATCAAACTATATAAAATCTGTTCTTCGTATACACCGCTCAATTCCAACCAACCGAACCCCAATCAAAACCTTCCGTGACGATCTGAGTTGAATTACCCCATAACCCGTACGACGGAAACCCATGAGAAACATTGAAGGGGAGAGTCACTCATCTGTTCTTTAATTTTCCCCTACTTTGAAACAGGAGCTCATCGATCGAAATAGCGACAAGGTATGTGCGACTTTGGGGGCTCAACCGGGATTTGATTTGTTCTCGATGAGGATGCTTGGTTTGATGGTGATGACCGGGATTGTTAAATAACATATAAACACAACTGGCAAAAAATTCACCTACACGGATGTATAACATTATGTTGGGCTAGAGCCAAAAATGGAGAGATTGTTTTAATTAGTCGGAAATAAATTCTGCACCAAATAATATAGATTTCACAGAGCATAGAATAAAAAAAGTAAAATACACAACGCGTTGAGAATAAATAAAAAACGTATAATAAATTGAGGTACCCCGGAGTGATTTGTTGGACCAGTGGGAATGTGTGTAAAAATGTGCAAATTTTATGATCTAACCTTGTGAAATCTTTTTTTTTCAAATACACACAGATTGTAAACCAGTTTAAATTCAATGAAACTAGAAATCAGACAGATAATCGTTAAATGATGTAGGTTCTCACACAATTACAGATGGAAAGTGACGATCACTTATTGTCTTGGGGTCGCGTAACTACACCATATCACATTCGGTCAGCAGGGCATCGATATCCACCTGCAGCCAAGGATCTTCTGGCGGTGCCAATGTTACCGAGGAGATTACTCGGAAAGTGTTGAGTTTTGTCGTCGATTGGAGGTCATCACTTGCTCTCGCATTTACCGACTGGGCGGCGAATAATGAAGCCTCTAACGCTTTCATTTCCTTTCTTCATTTTTTAGTGTCCGTTCGGCTCTCGATGGCCGTTTCCGTTTCTTTGGCGTCGGGTTGATTGTGTTTTCAGTAGGACCTGGAGGAACGACACGAAATGATCTGGGAAGAGTATATGTAGAAGTAGTGAGATTGCTTGGTACCCCATTCAGGATGGGTTCGGTGATTCGAGGAAGTTCTGGCCCATGTCCCGTACAGCTGGACGAGATTTGGGCATTTAATTCATCGGCACGATGGTGAATTGGGAAAACGTTCACCCCGTCCTTGATCGGGTATTCTCTGACCCGTCTTTTTAGCTCTAATTTAGTGTAGATCTGGTGGAGGGCCTCTGATTGGGCCTTGATAGTCAGTCGCTGACAGCTACTTTCCTCCAAGAGACTGTCTCGACAGTTCTCTAATAGTAGTACCTTCATTTTCTCTTCTTTCATTTGTGGCGGGGAGAACCACGTGTGCTCTAATATCTCAATACGCTTCTTGAGAACCCTAATGTAATCTCGCAGTTTTCGAATATCCGCGTTCTTGTCGGCACACGAAAAACACGGTTTCGGGCTGCCCGAAGGTAGATTGGGTTCGGACATAGCTGAATTTGATAAAATAAGTTACTGATAGTCAGTGAAACTATATTCGCCACCGTCAGACTCACTCGCAGTTCTCGCTGTTTAATCATTCGCGAAGTTAATTTCCCTTCAAATCAGGCATCAACATTCATTTTAGCATATATTAAGAAAAGTTATTAGTTTATATTGGGTTTACAATGGGTAGGATTTGATCAGATCGTAGTAGTTTCTAATAGTTTCAAAATTTAATTTTTAATCAGTAATTATAAGGATTAACGTTTGAATTAGACATAATTAATTTACCCCGAAGTTGGAAGTCGAAATTATTACTGAAGTGTGGTGGATTTGAAAAAAACCTATGGTATGGTCATTAATTGGCGTCGGGCAATAAAAATATGTATCTTATATCTCAATTATCCCTCGTCTTTATTATTGCAAAATTGGATTTGTGCTTTTTACTGACAATATTAGCCATATTTTTAATGAAAATTAGAAAATATAAACAAATCAAGATGTTATTTATTTCTATACCGCCGATCGTAAAAAATGTTCAGACTTTCGAGAATTTTCACTCTATATTTTCGTTGGATTGTATTTATTTTAATGTCGACGCGTTGTTCAGGTCTGTTCGATTGGTGATTTTGTATATTTACATAGTTATGGTTGCTGGATACTGCTTGCGATAAACAATTTCAGAGTTGGTGAAAATCAATCCGGCTGAACTGTTTATAGTGATAATATGATAAACAACGAAATGCCAGGAAGTCATTAGTTAGGCATGCAATTAACAATCGGGGAATTGAAAATTTCAAAGTGTCAAAGCTAAACGAATTCTCATCAACACAACTGAACAGTTAATTCCTAGATAGATCAGTACGCATGTGAATGCATATGTGACTTATAAAGTGATGCAGGGAACGAGAATTGGATCGCCAACCAAAGGTCATGAAACGTTCTAAATCGTTATTGGAGAGTTTTATTGGAAATCGATCGGATTTCTGAAATAGAGTACAAACTTGGGTTCTCAATGTCTAATTCTAGTAAGAGAGCATTCTAGCTACAGCGCGTTGGATTTGTCTTATGATTCTTATTTGAAATTTCTCTGGTTTTATTCGTTTCGTTATGCCATCACTCGAAGATGATACAAATCTTTATTTTTAACTAAATGTTTTGTATCCGAACACTCTTGGTCTCGCCACTTATCATGGTTTACCTGAATACCACCGGTACGAATACCGACTATCCCAGACGACCATGACAAACGGGTCAGCCCATCTTATGATAGTACATTAGAAGAAAACGTTAAAATAAATCGATACGAAATATCTAATTTCTATAAAAGCTTACCCAGCGACCATATCCCTTATTGTCTACACGTGATAACCTCAGCCTCATTTGCAATCAATACATTAGCATATCCTTTTTCACTACTATTTCCATCATTAGATTCATTCATTTCTCGAACGTTCGTTTCGACTCCTTGATAACATTTACTTTCACTCGGATTTATCACTTCAATCAATCTCAGTAATCATTTTTGTTGGTCCCGGTGATCACATGCAGACATTCAAGATGTACCGTCGCTGGATCCGCGAAGAGAAAAATTTGAATACCTTGAATTAATATGATATTTGATTATGACAAATTACATATAATATAGACCATTGTAAATGCAATAAATATTAAAATACAAATTTTAATTTCCTCGATTTATCGGCTGCTAATTTAAATAGAAATTCGGCTGCTTTTTCGGAGTTACGAAAATTAGTCCCTTTACTATAATATAATTTCGGGCGCTTCTGTTTAGAGTTCCCGGTAATGACTTTGAAAGTTATTGATATCTTTTCCTGTCGAAGAAATCGTTGAGAGTTTCTTGCTTTCCTAAATTGTCCTGTCGAAAATTTTTTAGAAGCTTGAGGGAATTAGCCAAGTGTCCGCCTTATATAGAATTTTTCGTCCAATCAGGACTTAATCAGGGTGTATTTTAAATATTTTTCTTAATTTTGGTGCTTTTAACTGTTTTTCTTATACTATTTATTTGTTTTATTTTATTAATTGGTCGAGTAACTGGAATTCTTTATTTTTGGTTAATTTCTATTGGAAATTCTGTTTGTGATTCGTTATTTTTACTTTTTATTGTTTTTATGATAAATTTTATTTTCTTGCTTATATTTTAATCTATTGTTATTTATTTTTATTCTATATGGTTGTTTTTCTTCGGCCTGTTCGTTATGGTTGTGTGTTTTTGCGCTTTATTTGCTATTGTTTATGTTTTCAGTGCTCTGGTCTTAATTACTTTCCTATTTTGTTATTTTCTTCTTTTTTATTATTATTTTTTCTTTTTCACACTTGGCTGATTCACTCCCTTTTTATTATACAGGATTTATTTTTATCTAGTTTATTAAAGAATTTTAATGACCAGCATATCAAAAGAGATTTTAATAATTAGGTTATCAAAAGGATTTTAATGATTTACTATTTTGTTTTAACTTTCGTAACTATGTAAATACGACCATTAATCCTTCTTATCATTTCTTTTCATATTATTAATTAGTTTATTATTAATTATTATTTTATTTATTATTCTTTTATTTTTCTAGAGGTAGATTTTCAGAATGCGTTATCTTTCTCTTAACTGTGTTGGTGATTGCAACTTCTTGCGTTTCTTGAATTTATTATACATATTTTATTTGTATTATTTTGTGTATGATCATAAATTTTTAATCCAATTGGTGCGGTTTTTATGCTATGTATTTCCGATTCATTAAAACAAACTCATCATCTTCGGTTCTAGTCCAACAGAAGTACTATTGAGTGTGTACTTATATGTATGTTTATATATTTCCATATTTGTATGCGTAAGAAAATATGTAGCTAGAGTGAATGTATGTATTACCAAAAATAACAACAATAATAATAATTAATACAACTTTTATTAAAATAACAAAGAAAATAATACGCACCTCAGACACAATTAATAGAATATCTCTCGTTTATAAAGTTCTTCCTTTAGTTAATCAAACGATAGTTTCAAGTCGTGGAACGATTCGTCTGTATTCTCCAATCTCTAGCTTGAATATGGCTTGTTCTTGTTTAATTAGTAAACAGTAAATTGTCTGAAATTCTCCGATCTCTAACTTGAGTATGGCTTATTCTTGTTTAATCAGGAAACGGTTAATTGTTGTTAAGTTTTATAAATTTTGCTTTCCTTTAGTCTTTCCTGTATTCTTACCTGTCACTTGGCAATGTGTAAATTCCATATTTAGTTTCTTTTGCTTTATTAGTAAGATTTTTCTTTTATCCTTTCGGCAATATTGATTTTTTAATTTAAAATTTTTTTAAATTCTCTATAGTAAGTTTACTATAGAGAATTAACTATATAGTTCGATATTTCTGTTCGGTAGATCTCGAACAAGAAAACGTTATCAGACTACAAACTGTAATTACAGTTTCGTGGAAAATAATAAAAATAAACATAGCAAAACTACATTGAACATGAGAGATGACATAGTTGTAACAGATGAATATTAGTCACTTTAATTACGTAAATTGAACATTTACCTTAAATTCTGAAGATGCCAGATAACATTTGCCAGTGAAAATAATAGAGGAATAACCACGTTAAACCAACATGCACCATGTACCTTGATCGCATACTAGTTAACTTTGATATTTTTTCTATTGTTTTTCAAAACTGCCAACAGTTATTTCTGAATGAAATTAATTTTGGTTGTCATTATTTGAATGAGAAACAAGTCTGCGATTAGGAAGCCAATTTCAGTGCACCTAGAAAAGCGACCAGTCGGTGCCCTTGCTCACTACAAATATATACTCTAAGTGTTTTTAACCCTTTCCAGCCCAGTGATTCTAAATGGAATCATTAGTTAAATGCATTTTATTTTTACCATCTATCCATCTTACGTATGGTACCTATGTGCCCAATGTTGCCAAATGGAATCATACTGATTTTTTCTAAGGGGGCAACAAAAAAAATGAAGTAAAATATTTTTATGATAAAATAAGTAGTTTTGGTACCTACTTACTGCATATATTTTTTTTTGTTTTGAAAAAATTTGGGCTGGAAAGGGTTAAGAAAGATCAGCGATTTAAAACAATCATTTACTAATTAAATATTGTAAAAATAAAATTCTAATTAAAAAAGATAATTTATTTTACATAAAATATGAAAATAAAAATATCCAGGCACTTATATCTTCATCTGTCTACATTATTCATCTACATTCATCAACCATGTCAGGTCTTTCATATAATTTTTTACAATTAACAGATTTTACACAATACTCAAAAAGTATTTAGTAAATTTTTTTAACTGAAAAATATATAAAAGCTATAATAAATTAAATTAAATCATTCGTAGCTCGTGTTTCTAAATTGAGTACTTAAACCTTGCCCATTGGAAAATGTACCAAAACCACCATCATCACTTTCGTTTGATTGCTGATTATTTTCTTTATTCTTACTTGGGACATAGCTTCTCTAAAATCAAGAATTAAAGTAGTTTCAAGTTTTTAAATATTTTATAAATAAACAAGCCGAAACAAAATACTTCCTCCGTGCGAAAGGTACAAATTTTGATTTTTTTCCCTGACCCAATTTTAATTAATTAGAATAATTTTATTTGTGGAATAGTTAAAATATCTAGTAAAATATAGAATAATACAATTTTTTTTTTTAATTTAACAAGGACGTGGCTGCTCCACAGCTTCTATGGAACAATATTAATAGCGCAATGCTTGAGTTTTTCACCTTTCTTGTTCCAAAGCAATTTTTGGATAAGTGTCAGTGTTTTCTGTGGTTTGTGGTTAAGGGTCAGTTGCCTTGATTTGGAGCTTCTTAATTTCAATTCAACTCATTTTGTTATAACAGCGGATGTCACTTAATTTGTTTAAAATAAAGATTTTTTTCTGTGAATTATTTTTTACATATGTCAAACTATTTGAGTGCAATTTATTAATTAGTCAATCTCACTTCTTTTTCTTAATGTTTTCCTTATTTTTGGACGGTGTAATATAAAATTATTTTATAATCGAAATAAAAGTTTTAAAATTATATTAAAATATTAGAGATAAATATGAATAATTTTTATACAAGATAAAAATTTGGAAATTTTATAATGAAAAATAAACAGCAAATATTTTAATGTTAAAAAAGTTGTGATATAAAAGTCTTTAGACTCATTTAGTAATAAAAATAATATTTCACTGAAACTTTTATGTTATACGAAGTTCACTCTTCAATAAAATATTTCATTCCATTCTTTGTTTTACTTAATCACCATCTGATTTTCTGCAAAACTCGACAATTTAAAAAATATATAAATTTCGTTTCTATACATTTAAAAACCCACCTTTCATATTTTCATTTAAAAATATTATTATATTATGGATAATTTATATATCAGTAATGTATATATCGAAATTTATGATATATTACTGATTTATAGTCTTCAAGCTCTTTTAAATAAATAAAAAAAAATAGGAAAAAATCAGTGGCGAAATTGGAACATAAGTTCTTATATATATATATTTATTAAAAAGAGAGCTTGAAGACCATATTAGATAGTATTGTGAATTCCAGCCCAACAGGAATTCTGAGATCTCACAAACTTTTTTTTTGGCGAATGGTACTCCCTCCTACCTTTTTTAAAAATTTTTAGACACCTAATTATTTAAATTTTGTTTTAATTATCGATTACGTAATAATTTAAATGTTGTAATAATAAAAATAATATAGTATTATGTCATTTTAATTATGATTTTTAAAAAATGAAATGTTTTTATTACAGGATTATTCATTTTTATATTTACATCTATTCATTTTTATATTTACATCTATTCATTTTCATATTTACATCTATTCATTTCTATATCGAGATTTATATATTATTTTATTGAATAATAATTTTAGATCTCTATACCTCGCAAAGAGAGAAAAAAACATTACAAGACAAATTTACAATATTGTGTTAAAAATGGCCGAAGACGAAAATTGTAAAATAAAAAATTTATTGAAACATTGCAAATATTAAAAACCAAGCAAAACGAAGTAAATTTTAAAGAGGCTGGAGAAAAAAGGAAGAACTCATGTAGGATTTGTAATTCTATAAATACTGAAATTGAGCAGGTTATATTTAATAAAATATCATGTAACAATGCAATTAACCAACGAGAATGAAAATTGTAACATTCAAATTTTTTATAGTAATAATTTATTCACTATTATCACTATATAGTATACATAAAAAAATTATTAACAATATAATAAAGTTCTTAATTACAATTTCAAAAAAAATAGTGTAACGTTATACTACAAACTTATTGTTATTTAATAAGTATCATTTTAATATTCATCATTAAGAGATAGTTAAAGACAATTACAGCTTAATTGTATTGCATGTGCAGAAAACAATCAAGATATGAATGTGTTTCATGTAATGTTGAGTTGTGCACAAATGTCAAACTTTGATTTATTAGAACTTTTTAACAATAAATCAATAAACTAAATGTGCTCAAATATCCCTCCCTACAAATACCCACATTATTCAATATTATTCCTCGTATTAATTAAAATAAATATTACTGAAAACTTATTATCAAAGAATAATAAACCATCAAAAGCACTATAAAAATATAACATTTATTTGTCCAAATAATAATTATATAAAATTGTTTTTATTTTTCTATACGTAACGCTAGTTTTATTAAATATTATCCGTAAATTTATTCTACTTACTATAATAAATAGTCTTTTTTCTAAATATAATTTGTATAAAATGCTATTAGGGTTGCCAACTGTACGCTTTTTAAGCGTAACCTACGCTTTTCGTGCAAAAATACGAAAAAATGCGCTTTTAGCTTGCTGGGATAAAAATATCGTCAATTTATGGTTCGATGGTGTAAAAAAAATGCTTTCCAAATTGAAACGGCAGAATGTTTCCAAATTCATATTTAAATTTACTTGAAATTTCCACATAAACTGTCATAATTACAATGTGATATTTCCTGTATTTTGAAAATTAATTTTTGAGATGTAGAAATTAAAAAGTAAAATATATAATTTTATTAATTATTAATTTTGTTTAAGTTTTATTAATTGTTGATTATTAATGCTCTCTATAACCTGTAAGTAAATTTATAATTCGAATTTCGAAAAGTAATTTTGTTTTGAAATTATAAGTTTTGTCTTTTAGAGAGGCCTTTGAAATAAATATGACAGAAGATACTTCCAATTGCAATTTGATTTTGAGATCAACCGGAACAGGTTCAGGTAGTAGTGACAGTAACAGCGAGCTTGAGTATGAGAAAAACAGGACACCCGTAAAAATATTAAAACATGCAAATAAAAAAGGATTGTACAAATTCAATAATTCCTGGCTTGAGGACGAAGATTTTAAACACTGGATTATTAAAAATAAAGATGATGTCATTTTTGTTACTATATGGTTAAAAGAAATTTGAATACGCTTTTGGTCGAATCAAAAGTTGGCAACCCTAAATGCTATTATTATTTATTTAACCCCTAAAAATGAAGACATGTTAATGAATTATAGCAAAGTAAATTTGCATTTTTCTTAAAATTTCGAAATAAAGTTTAAATAATGAAAGAAAGGAACTAGGATTTATTTTACTTCTATCATTCATGACGGGTTACGGCCAGTGGTGAGCTATGAAATTTTTAACAAGGGGCTCGCAAATCATATAATAATTTAACAAAGGGCTCGCGTGAGCCTCCTATAGTCAGCGATGAGCTGTGAAAAAAACCAGCAAAGGGCTCGCAAAAAAAAATTTAGATGCTTTTTGGGTTAGGGTTTTGATTTTACGAAAAAAAAGTTCTATATTTTACGTTTTCCCATTAAAACAATAGAAATTTTAATTTGAAGTGAAGCGCAAAATCACAGTTGAAAGAACAACAAGGGGCTCTCAAAATTTTTAAAAAGTTAACAAGGGACTTTGCCGAGCCCCCGCGGGACATGCATAGCTCACCACTGGTTACGGCGCTATTAATGAAATAATTTATATATAATTAAAATTAGCTTACCCTTCTTTTAGGCTTCTTATATTGAAATTCTGGCATTTTCAAGATATTTGCAACATGTATATCAGATAAACATCTCATAATGACATCAGGAATCAAAGCAAAAATGGAAATTATAAAAATTGTTACCCAAAAAAAAGGTTGCCAACATAACTCAATGAATACATAAAAAAATGAAGAGGTTTTGTCAACAAATGTGATAATAATGAATAATGAAATATTTCCGATTAAAATAATTAGTAATCCAATTAAAATGATTACATTAAAATGACATGTAATCAAGTAGATTTTGACCGTTACAATAACCCAAATAAGTGTAAAAATAATTTGACCAAAAAATTCTAATGGATAAATTTTACCATCTTGGCTGCCAACTGATCCATTCAAATAGGTAAATGTATATATGCCGAGGAAAATAACCAGAGAATGCCAAAGGCCATTTAAATTCCATTTTATAAAGTTTTTTATCATTAAAATTTTGTTATCTTTGTTGATTTTGTACAAATACGGTTTGGCTATTAATTCTCTTTTAGAAAGACTTTGTTCAAAAACTCCATAAACAAGAACTGGCAGTGTTGTGAAAGTTACGTTAAACGTAGCCAAAATGATCGTAGTGTACATCGCTTGAGCCGAATACAAATTGATGAATGCAAAATAAAACTGAGGTGCAATGAACACTAAATTTTTATAAAAGAAATATTGAATAAGATTAGCGATGCGAGTGTAATAAAAGTGCCCATGTAACAAGATTAATCGTCGAAGAAATCGAAATTTCCCAAAAGCGTAATCAGCGGCTCGTACTGCCTGTCGACCTTCTTTACCGAAAATTCCCAAGCCAACATGAGCTTCCTGAATCATTGACACATCATTACCTCCGTCTCCAATGGCTGCCGTAACTGGTTCTGGTTTTACATTTTCTTTAATTAAAGAAACAATTTCTGCTTTTTGCAAGGGTGTCATTCGACAACACAGGACGGTTGAAACTTGCATACAAAGTTGAATAAAATCATCTTCAAGAGCTGGCTAAATGAAAAATTAATTTGAAAAATATGACATAATCGGCGAAAAAGTAATCGAAATTTAAATTAAATTTTATGTCAATCACTTATTTACCGTTCTGTGTAATTCATAGAAATTGTGCGGTCACTTAAGTAGATTACTTATGTAAGTCAACTCAAATTTATGTAGGTCAAATCGACTTTAAAAGTAGGGCACCGCTAACTCAATGTAGGTCAAATACACACATGCTATATAGTTTCAATAAATAGTCTAACATAAAGTAGGCCAAATAATACATATACACCAAACACCACTGAGATACATTCTCTATAGTGGTGGTTGGCGTGTAGAACAATTTCTCTCACCAATTTACTGTATTGCTTACAATAATAAATGTTTTTTGGAAATTTATTTTAGTCATTTTAGAAATGGCTTTCAGGTAAGATATTTAATTTTAAGTAAAGTTTAAGTCTTGAATTTTGATCCATATAGATATGAGATCATTATTCAAGTTCTTAAATATTATTTTTAGTCAACATTATAATTATAAATTATTTTTAATTAATTTTCAGGGATTTTTGATATTTTATGACAAGTATTTTGGAATATTTTCGAAAAAATGTGAGTCAGATATGTTTTTAATTATAATTAAATAAATGAATTACCAAAAATATGTATTTTTCTAAAACATTTTGGGAAAAATCCCCGAATAATAAAAATAAAATAATTTTTGTAATTTTTTTTTCTGAGCTCAATATGAGGAGCTTCTTTCAGGAAAGCAAATCTGGATTGAAAAGACATTGAACCAAATTCATTTTCTCTTGAAAATTTTATTAAAAATATATTTTTAAAACTTTTCAGCGATCTTTTTTTATCTAAAAATTGTCTAAAATAGAATTATTATAGAAACGTATCTCAGCGGTGCATTTCGATGAATCAAAAGTTTGTATGTGTTTTTAGTATGTGTTGCGTTTGTATGTGTTTTTTAGTATGTGTTGCGTTTGTGTGCAGTTTTTAATTTTTCTACCACTTTTCAGATTTCTATAGTACACCTAAATCCTGAATATATAGAAGTTTCTATAATCTAAAAAAAATCGATAAAATTATATTATAGCAACACACAAACTTACCTGTGTGCAAAAATTTAATGTTCCGAATGTTAAAAGTTTTATTATAGGAATTGAGAAAGTGACAGAAAAATAATTTTACATACAAACACAGCCTAACACATAATATAAAATACACGTAAATTTAATATAGCTTTTTTTATTCCGAAAGTACAAAGTCATTAACATACTGTTAACATATCATTAATTTAAAATTATTAAAATTCATGGCTGAAAAAAATTTGGATTTTGAATCTGACAACTCAACTTTGAGTTTTCGAGAAATGGATGACAAAACATCGTAAGATCTATTTATAAAATATTTTTGAAGTTAATATTTCTTTAGATTTTCAGATATTTCTTTAGATTTTCAGATATTTCTTTGGAAACATTTCCATTTTGCGAAGGTGAAGATCTGACAATGTAAGAATTTTTTTATTTAATTACAAATAATTAAAATATTTTACAACATATCAGATATTTCTAGTCAAACGTCTTTGTGTGAAGATATTCAACAAGTTCCATCGACATCTTTGGAATTGAAGAAAAAAATTCGAAAATCGTAAAAAAAATAATATTTCCATAGAATTTCAGAAAATGACAAAATCCGTCTACATCGTCAAAGAGGCTATTGAAAATGAGCTGGAGAAAGAAGATTACAAAAACTTAAAAAACAATTTTATCCATATACGCCTAAATGTCTTAAAAAAATAAATGTGTTTGGTGATTATTTTATTTCTTTTCAGTTAAAAATATATATAACTTACATTTTATTGAAATAATTCCAAATTCATAACATGTCATAAAATACCTAAAAAAGCACCTGAAATTTAATTATCAATATATTATAAATATATTATAAATGCTGATTACAAGTAATATTTAAGAGCTTGAATAATGATCTCATAATTATATGAAATCAAAATTCAAGCCTTAAAATATACTTAAATTTAAAAAACTTACTTCTAAAACCATAAAATAAAATTGAATTGAAATGAAAAATGAAATAAACGCTCTCATAAATGGTGAGTCATCAACTGATGAACACACTAACGTGTATTATAGAGACTTTTAACATGTGGAATTAGGCGTATAAGATGTATCTGACTGCACTCTAAATGAGAACATCAACATGAAATCAAAGTAAGTATGTATGTTTCTATAATGTAAGATTATTGATTTTTTTGTTATATTATAGGAAACGGTTCTCAGTGGCGTTTGGTGTAGATCTGCTGAATATGTACGGCATGGAGTCTGGAAGTGTCAATTAGAAACATTGACTTTTCTCATAAATCTGTCCAAGACGCAAAAAACTTTTTCGACAGCTTAGAACAAATGACCACTAGTGCATTTCTACCACACAGCAAATGTTAATTGTAAAACCAAAGTTCATTGAAATTATTATAAAAATAAAATAAACAAAAAATTACTTCAAGCATAAACTTTAAAGCAGCCCCATCAACTATCAAACAGTAAGCAGCATCGGGTAAAATTGTGCTGGCTGTTTCTATTCTTTCTAGTTGAGTTTCAAGAGCTCGTCTAGCTTCATCCAAATTATGCAATTTTGTTAATCTCATTTCTTGCATTTTGTGTGAAAAATGACCAGCAGAATAGCTTATGTTAACAGCAGTTTCTTCTTTGTCACCTGTTAAAACCCACACCTAAAAATAAAATAATAACTAAATTTTGCCATCATTTTTGATCAATTTATATATGTCATAATAAACTCTTTATTTTTGATTGAATAAAATTATTGAAATTATAAAGAAAAATCAAATTAGTATTGTAAATGAATTTAACCGTTTGCGGACGGCAGACTAGCAGTGCCGGCCACGAATTTTGTTCCAGACGTTCTACAATGTATAATGGCCAGCTGTGCTGGCCAAACTTTAAAAAAAATCATACCATGATATCGGGAATTCGTATACTAAAAGATTTTATGCTAAAAAAATATATTAAAACACTACTTATTAAAATTGATTCTGTACGCAAACGGTTAAGTAAATATAAAATTCTTTTTAAAATTCTTAAGTTTTGGAAAGAATTTCAGTAAAAATTTCAGAAAAACTGTCTTTTTACTAAAATTTAAGATTTTTTGAAGGAAAACTGAACTAATCAGTGAAATAATCAATTTTTATTTGTACATTATAAACATATATTATTAATGTAATAAATAAAATTATTTAACTTTATTTTAATTCAGCTGTATCATTATTACAAAAAAAAACTATCAAAATAAAATACAACTCAAATGTAAATATCACTCGTTAATTGAATCATAAATAATATCAGTAGATATTTTAACTAAGATTTTCTGAAATAAAAGTACACAGTAAAATTTAAAATGAATTTATTTAATTTTCTATGTGGACTCTAAATTTTTAAATTAATTTATTTATAAAAATTAATCAATAAATAAATTATTTTATTTTATAATAATTGCACCAAAAATTAAGATCATTATTATTAATATAATTAATTAAAAGAAAATTTAACAAAGAAAAAATCAATAATTTTTATAAATAATTTTAGGCATATTTTATGTTTGGAAATTATGTTGATCAATTAAAAATAACCATACTGGATACGGTTTCAACAAAACGAATCATAATTACTGGAAATGGAGTGAAATTTTTTTATTAACCACTATATGTCGGAAAAAATTATTCGATTTTGAAAAATATTATTAATAAATGAAAAAGAGAATTTAAGAGAAATTCAATGGAAAAATAATCAGTGGTGAAATTGGGGGAAAAAGTTCTAATAATATTAATCAATTGTTAAGAATACAATCTAATTCTTAAGTTTTATTATTAGTTATTCTACATTTTTCAATATATATATATATATATATATATATATATATATATATATATATATGGTATATTTGTCTTTTCTCGCTTTGCTATCATAAATATGTTCCCTTTAAAAATTAAAACTTCCCGGTTTACGCCACTAAATATACCAATTTCAACTGTAATATTTATTATAAACCTAACAACTTCTGCATTGTCATCTACCAATTACACTTCAATAAACATAAAGTTGTTTTCAACTTTTTATGATTCAACTAGAAATATTTATTACCAGTTATTATTTTAACACATCATATGCGGGACACGTACTAGTACGTTTTTTGACGTTGTTACATGAGCGCGGGTCCCGTACTATAGTACTGCTAGTTAAATTGGCGATTGTGTAACATTTGATGAATCATTTTTAAAAAAAAAGCAAGATTTTGGCAGTAGTAGTTTGGCAGTCCAACACAGTTTTACCAACGAACGTTTCCATCAAAGAACTTGATGAATACCTTTGTGCTGATAGCGACTTTGGACCAGCTCTTTACAAAAAATTACACTTATTATCAAGTAGCGACAAATAATTATGTAACTAAATATTATTTCTTCATTTCTATTTTGAATTTTGAATTTCTGTTCTTAATTTTAGATTAATAGATTTCTTTTTGTTGCTTGTACTACTTATCTTAACCTATGCATTATGTATTTTAAATTTTACAGCTCAATTAAAATGCATGTTAGAACTCTTACAGTTGTCAGAATTTTTAGACGTCTTTAAATTAAATATAGTTCTTTATTTCATATTACATGGTTTTCGGATAGCATGGAAAGTAGGGAATTTATCTTATTAACACTTATTTTACATGAATTTCTGAGGAACGTATTTGTGGTGTAAAAAAAGAGTTGGGTGTATTAAGAAATATAATTGACGATTACAAATATAGTTATTAATTCGGCCGAAACATGATTTAGACAAATACATGCTCTTTAATATTAACTTAATTTCAATTTTATCATTTAACAATATCATAAAACATCATTTTACAGTGTCGGGATTAAATTACAAAATCGTTATAATTTATTAAATAAAACAGTGTTGTCCAGATGTGCCGTGAAATTTTTTTAAAAAAAGTCAAAAAAACTCTGTTTTTCCAAACAACTTAATAAAAGGAAATTGAATTGTGAATATTTTAACAGTTATTTCAAATTTAAATATCAATCAATCAATTAAGTGCGAAATTTTTTTGTTTACAATCATATTTATATTTCTTACTAGAAATATTGACTATCTAAAATACGTAAGCAGCTTAATTATGTTTATTTAGAATCTTAAATATTAAATAATAATATTTTTTAGTTTATAAGTTTTTCATTTCTTATTAAAAGATAAGTAAAAGTGCAATAAAAAATTGCAAATAAAGCAAAAAAAAATTTAGGTGTGCCGTGACTCAAAAAAGTTTGGACAACACTGAAATAAAATATTAACACTATTTTGTCAATAAACGAATTTAATATTAACTTACATTTTACTTGAATTAATTTAGCCATGTAAAATTGATCATTTCACAAAGTAGTGGGAATTGGAATGGGCCCCTGATCATTTTTTAGATTTTATTGAATTTCTTGTTAAAAGACGTAATTATTTTTATAATGAACTTATAATTTGGTAAGTCTAAGAAAATTAAATTTCTTTTAAAGAAATAGTTGTACCGAGAATTTCGAAACATCATAGTTATTTGAAATGATTCTTCTTAATAGATTTTCGTTTTCAAAGGTACTTTTCACTGAAATTTTTCAACATATATAGTTTACTTCGTTTTCATTGTTTAATTTCAATAAAATTCTAATTGGGTTTATAAGATTTCTAAAAAATTCTTCAAATACTACAGAAGATTCAAATTAAATATTAAAAGTACACAAAATTTATTTATATTTAAAAATTAAATTTTAACTTTAAAAATGAATTAAATAATTTTTTTTTAAATAGTATTTTCAAATTTACATATTAAACGAATAATGTAAAATGTTTATAAATTTAAAACAATAAATTTAGTATGTTGATGTGAATGAAATATATGAAGAATGAAATCTGTCTTGAAAATATCAATATTTGACACTAAAAAAATATCCTCAAATATGTTGCGTGTGTTTTAATAATATTGAAAAAACAGTATTTTATTTGAATAAAATTATTGGAGGATTATTATTTTGGATTGATTATTTTATGGACGTGATAAATACAAAATCCACTGTAGCTTATTTTATTAACTTCATAAAATTATGAAATCGGATCTGATATCAAATATTTCATGAAAGAATCCGAAAGATTTTTTGATTTAATGTCAATTACAGAAGAATTCAAAGGAAAATTCTTCACGGTATTTTTAACAACAGGTACCATAAAATATAATACAACTGGCGAGAAACAGCATTACAGCAATAGACTCAAAAATTAGTTATCAAAGAAATAAAAAAATGCAATAATTTTTAAATTGTAATATGCGTCGATAATCATTTTTAAATGAAAAGGTTTGACAATTTCAGTTTCAAGAACCGAGACAAGTGGACAATATTATTAGCGACCAAATTCATAACTTGCAATTATAATAATGGCGCAAAACTCGGAAAATCTAAACAGAAATCGAAAATATTTTTATTAAAAACCTTTTATTTTTTTGATTAAAACTGACAAAAAAATTAAGAAAATATTGCTCTAGAAAAGTAGCCGTAATATGCATATAGAACTGGGCTCGCCCGAGGGTGGTATAATTGAAATAAAAAAATGCTAATATTGACTAAGCTAGCAGAAAAATCTTTTAAAAATTAAATTTTAACATTAGGATGTGTCTATAAAATTGCAAGAGACGAAATTATACGACTAAAATCTATACAAAAAATGTTAAAGTTAATATCTTTCAAAAATGCACGCAAAATCGTTTTAAATCAAAACCAAAATTGTATGACGAACCCAAAATTTAAACAAATATATAAATATTTTTCAAAAATCTCAGTCACCAAAATTCTAAAGGTTTTGACATCAAAATTCGTCATCAGTTGACCAAGAAACCTTCTGAAGATATATAAGCAAAAGTTTTTCATTCCCAGGAATTGACATTTGCCTATTTATGAGTGGTATTTTTATAGTATAATTGAAATAATCTTTAGTCTTCTTTCTATATTCTCTGTATATAAATTTAAATATTATCGACTATGTAATATTATAAAATATTAAATCGAGCTGTTTCCTTTTATTTATTATTAAATTTTATTTAAAAATAAAAATTTTGACAAAATATAATTTATGTGAAAAAAAATCTATAAATTCACAAATATGTTTTCTTTATTTTAAAAATAAATACTGTTAAATTCAAATGTCATCAACATTTATCTTATTAATGTATTTGATGAGTAGGAAAATATATAAACAATTCAACACAATAATATAATTTATTTAATAGTTTTAATTGAGGTATGTAATAATAAATATTCATAATACATATCTGATGTCAGTACACTTTTTTATAAAGATTGAATGTTACTTAAACAGATTATTTTTTAACATTTTTTAAGTAATTGTCTTGCAAATTTTATAATAAAAAAACATTTTCATATGTTTCGCATATAATTAACATATTTAACACTAGATTTACGGACTGAGCCAATTTGACTCATTTAAAATTCTATTGCTACATATATATAATACTTATTTATTATTTTTTGAATACATATGTTGGTTTTTAGATACGTCATGAAATATAGGTAAATATTAATTACTCTCCTCTACCGACTCCCTCATTTCAAATTGGCTCACTTCAGTAAAAATAGGTATATAATCAACACCCGTAAATCTAGTATTAAAAACTAAAATTTAATACGTACTTGGTAAATAAAAACTAGACAAAATTTGAGAAAAATATTAACTTTTTCAAAAATACAGAATGCAAATTAAAAATATTATTATTTATTAGTAAAACTGAAATATTAAAAGTAATCCAAAGTATAAATTATCCACAGCAATAAAATTAATTTCGCAGTTAAATTCGTTATAATAATTTTGTAACTCTTCATATTGAAACTGGTACAATTTTTGGTCTAGATCAGCGGTTCTTAAATTGCAGCCCGTGGTTTGCTAATTGGTGGTCTGCGAATATGTTCTTATTTATTTATAAAAATAGCTAAGATCTAAGTTGGAAATATTTATAATACTTTTAATATATAGCTATAAAATTAAATCATCGTTGCTACGACAATTTTGAGCGGCTTTCATCCATGTCACAAGAGTCGTTCCTGGTTTGAGCGCTATAATTAGTAATTTACCTTAAATTCATTCACATTGTAAATTTCCAATACACACTAACCGAACAACGACACCATTCGTTTTCATCTATATTCACGCTCTTAACCCTACACTGCATGACTTTTTATTTGTACACTTTCACTTAAACTGTAAGACGTTTTAAAAATTGATTTGGTAATACAAAACTATTGAGAATTACATTACGGTTTTTTGTATTATATTGCAAATATAGCCAATACAATGTAATATGAGAGAACATTTACCGAGAACAAGAGCGAGACAGTTTTTATTCTAATAAGATAATTGTGTATCACCAGTGATACAATATGCAGTGTAGGGTTAACTACTGCTTCCATCACCCCGCTCTTCTGGCTATTAGCTTGTCAATAAGAATCGACTTTTCTTCTGTCAATGTAACTGTCGAAATAACACAACTTACAGGTTGTATGCAAAGAAACAGGCACACCCATCAAATTGAACTATATCTGACATTCTTCCGGCTATCGCATTACTAATTAAGTATCAGTATATGTTAGTTTGAGTGTTATAGTGTTGTGTGTTTATTGCGGGTGACAATGAATAAAAGCGTAACGTTAAACATGCTAAAATTACTTTATCAAGTAACTGGTAGTGCCCATAAAATGAAATGCAAATTTGGTGGTCCGCACATCTACAAAGTTTTAGCAACCGCTGGTCAAAATAGATTACTTTCAATTTGAGTAATGTAACTAAGTCTGTCCAAACATATCGAATTTTTATTTAATAAGACTACAATAAGGTCATTGTCTATTATAAAGTCGGGTTTGAAGCCTACACGGTAATTTAAGAACCTGCATTACATAGCGTAAAATTATTAAATAAATAAGATCTTATTCAACAAAAAATTCCGTTATTCGGAACATAAAGTCTTCATAGATTTTGCGAAATTACGAAATCATAATTTCCTTTTGAATAGAATCAAAAAAAATGATAGAATTCCTGAAGAAAGTAACCGATAGTAATGACAACTATTTAAAAAAATAAATGTTTCGTTGTTTTAAATAAATATATAAATTATCATAAATCCAAAAATATTTTTTACTGAATTTGATTGTCCTAAAATGGATAAATTGTCATTACTTACATCTTTTCGATTTCAGTACGTTCTTGTTTCTTGATTTGTAAGATAGCAACAAATTTGTATAAATCGCCGAATAGCTTATATATTGTATATTATAGTGTCTAATATTATAGTCAACATACTTTATATCTCTTTCAATAATGTTGATAAATTGCTTAAATTACTTTACACGAACGGATATTCAAAGTCTTTCATGCATCGAATGATATGTGAAACGGTTGACAAGTGCATCACTAATTTGAATGTAATTGATGACATAATTTTACTCAATGTTGATCCGCTTACTTAAAAAAAAATCAAATTTTATTTTAATACATAAACTGCCTTGTTAAGGCTGAAGGGAAGAGATTCTCACCCTTAAAATTCTAAAACTCTTAATTTCTTCTCTCTGAACGATAAGCCAAGGCTCAATCGTTAGTACGGTGGTTTTTTCTTCGGCATTTGTTGGGCAGTCAATAATCATTGCGAAGCAAGGCCTGTAGGATCCATTCATATATTTGGGATAAGTCATCTGTTTCATTTCATCAGGTTTTCGTATTTGGTTTCCGGCCGGCAAGAAAAAGTACATAAAATAATCATGGCAATCCACTTGATTTTCGGTTTTGACAACTTTGGTTCAATAATATTGATCCTGCTGTTATCCAGTTACGAGGCTGATTAGGAGATAGCTTCTGTCTGATAAGTTCGTAGTCATTTGCATATTTTTCGGTAGGGTTAAGGCTTTGGTATTAAGATTTGAGTAGAAAGACTCATATGTGATGTTTGTAGCGAGACTATTGATATACATAATATAATAAAGATAAGAAAGAATTGTTAAGGTTATGAGTTAATATAATAATGATAAGAAGGCAAAAGTTACTCATCTTGGGGCGGAATCCCTAAAAGGATTCCTACATTTACCCAAAGAGAGTGGAAAACACATATATATATATATTCATATAAGTATGAATGTATAATACATAGAAAATTATTGATTCAGAAAACGTTTAAGTAAGTATGATTAATTGCGTTCAAAAGAATTGTTCCAACACAAATACTAAGTTTGATGATTTAAATAAAATTGACTGGTCGGCTGTATTTCTGTTAGAACTTTATCCTATTCTGAAAATTTCAAATATTTTCGCAATTTATTTGTATAAATATTTGAAGTATCAATGTTGAAATTATTTTAAGTCGTGTAAGATTTGTGATATGCTCAGTAATAAATTTACAACTAAATTTTAAGATAGTAATGAAAAGCTATTCAGTTTCCTGACTCTAAAAATATAGACCTAAAGAGATTTAAATGATTTATATTGAAAATAAATAGATTTTTCTAAGCCTTGTTTTCTTTTTCGTCTTAATTTTAAGTTAATAAAAAATAATAATATAGCAAATGAAAACAAACCTTTATTCCCGCTGCTCTTAAATCAACCAAAGTATCCTTAACTCCATCTTGAAGCCGATCTTCCACACCAGAACACCCTATTAATACCAAATTGGATTCCACTTTTTGATATATTTTGGCCAATAGTGTTTCAGAATCATGCAATGATTTTTTACAAGTTTTCACTTCTTCCAGAATAGCTTCTGCCTCTTTTTTGGTGAGGTCTTTGTAACCAAATACAAGAGTTCGCAAACCACTTTCAGCGTATTCATTAATGTGTGACATGACGGTATCAGTAGGAACACTTTCTGTAGATTTGGAAGACTGAAAATAATGTAAAAGTTAATGAAATTAGTAGTAGGATTGGGGCCATCCAGATCAGGGGCCCTCTGGATCACATATACCCCCTCCCCCCCCCCCCCCCGGAAAAAAATTTTTTTAAATAAAAGGTCAAGGTCAAGGTCATTTAATTTTTAAATTAAATTTTTTGTTTTAATTAAGTGATCTGGCGGGCTCCTACTTTTTTTCATCCCAAAAATTAATGTTCCCACCAACGGATTTTATTGGACGATACCTCATCTTAAAGCCCAGTCCAAGACCTTTCGAATGAGCTATAGGTATCTTATATATCTTTAATAGTTTTAATGTTATTAACAATTGATGACCACCATCTTTTCAACGTTAAATTATTATTATTATTCAAAATATTATTAAGTGATCCAGCGGGCTCACACTTTTTTTCATCCCAAAAATTAATGTTCCCACCAACGGATTTTATTGGACGATACCTCATCTTAAAGCTCAGTCCAAGACCTTTCGAATGAGTCATGGAAGGCATCATCATCATTAATATTGACAAAGTTATTAACATTTTACCAAAAATCATTTTCAAGGTCATATAATTATTAAGTGATCCGGCGGGCTCCTACTTTTTTTCATCCCAAAAGTTATCGTTCCCATTATCCAAATTTATTAATTGATAGCTTATTTTGAAGCTTGGTGCAAGACCTTTCGAATGAACTATTACAGGTATCATCATCATCAAAATTGTCAAAGTTATTAACGTTTTTCCGAGACCATTTTTCAAGGTCATTTATTTTTCAAAATATTATTTTCAAGGTCATTTATTTTTTCAAGGTCAATTATATTTTCAAGGTCATTTATTTTTTCAAGGTCATTTATTTTTTCAAGGTCATTTATTTTTTCAAGGTCATTAATTTTTCAAGGTCATTTAATTTTTCAAGGTCATATTTTTAAATTTAAATGTACAGAGTTCCCGACAACGATAATTATTCAACGATAGCTCATTTTAAAGCCCGGTCCAAGACCTTTCGAGTGATCCATATAAGGTATCATCATCATTAATATTGACAAAGTTATTAACAATTGATGACCACCATCTTTTCAACGTTAAATTATTATTATTATTCAAAATATTATTAATTGGCCGGGCGGTGACCTACTTTTTTTCATCCCAAAAGTTATCGTTCCCATTATCCGAATTTATTAATCGATAGCTTATTTTGAAGCGTAGTCTAAGACCTTTCAATTGAGCCATAGAAGGTATCATCATCATTAACATCGGCAAAGTTATTAAAGTTTTCCCGAGACCATTTTTCAAGGTCATTTATTTTTCAAAATATTATTTTCAAGGTCAAGGTCAAGGTCAAATTTTAAACAAAGGCCATGACTCATCAAGGACATTTCAAGGTCGCGTGACTCATCAAGGTCATTCCCAAGGTCATATGACTCATCATGATGACTCATCAAGGTCATTTTTTTATTTAATTTTTTGTTTTAATTAAGTAATCTTTTTATTTTCAAGGTCATTTAATTTTCAAGGTCATTTAATTTTCAAGGTCATTTAATTTTCAAGGTCATTTAATTTTCAAGGTCATTTAATTTTTCAAGGTCATTTAATTTTTCAAGGTCATTTAATTTTCAAGGTCATTTATTATTATTATTATAATTATTATTATTATTATATATAATCTATCCGACAAAATATTCTGTCCCCTATGGGTATTGCTCACAAAAGGTACTGATCACCAGAGTACTACTCACACTCAACAAGTCACATGGGTACTGATCATATTATTATTATTATTATTTTTTCAAAGATATTTAGTTACTGCAAACTAAAGTAAATATGAACAGTATTATCAAATTAAATAAAACTTTATAAAAATTTTAATTCTTTTAATGGCTCAAAACAAAGTCCTGATCCATAGTGACAACATTACTAGTTTTCAATAATAAAACAATTTTTAATATACTTTCTATGTTTAAACACTTAAGGAATGTTTAATAATATTACACAATATAATGATTTTTATCCATAGAAAGAAATACGAAAACTTTTCATTAATAAAAATCAACACAAATCAATGTTTTTACAAAGTTATATTAATTTATCACAGGAAAAAGATATTAAAATCGCTTAATCACTCAATTGTACATCATCAATATCAATTTCGTCACTCAATTGTACATCGTCAATATCAATTTTATCATTAGGATCATCACCAGAATCGAAATCTGGACTTAAACCATTGAAAAGTGGACCCACTTCCTCATCACCAGAAACAAAATCTGGACTTAATCCTCCAAATAGTGGCCCAACTTCTTCAAATATTTGATCTTCATTTATATTATCTAGTGCTAAATAATGACCAAATGCGAGACTGGAATTTTTCCCCACCCAAAACCGCTTGTCGTCGTTGTTTGATTCGAAAACATCTGAGGTCAGTGGAAGACATGGTAANCCTAGACCTTTACTTTCATCTTTAAATTTACCTATCACAGAATCAAGGTTTCTAGAGTATAAGGGATGTGCAGGGTCATAGTTGGAAGTGTCTAAAAGATTGTCACGAACCATTGCCGGCAAAAGAGTGTCAAGCTTACAGTGCCTAACCTCAAGAAAAAAGGAGTCAGTATCGCCGGCAACGATATTTATCTCACATTTAAATTCATTTCTATATTTAGCCAATTCTATATACTGTAACTGGTACATCCTCAGTTTAGACAGGTCTAGCACCGTTTGGCCAATGTAACTAGGCCTGTCTAAACATATAGAATCCTTATTGAGATGTGCAGCAATCAAGTCATCATCAATTTTGATAGATTTCTTGAAAGTCGGCTTTGAAGCATATACAATCATCTTTTCAGATGAATTGCATAACCTCAAATTCATCCGTTTTTTAAGGTTTTCTACGGATTTCCCATACAGACTATTATTAAATAATTTGTATAGATCTCTATGTAGCTCACATGTAGAATTGGCTCTCAAATTAGTGTTTTTGTCTATGTAAGATTTAAAAATGGGTGCATGCTTAAATTTGATTGCTCTATGTACATTTTTAATAATAGCCCCCAATTCTATATACAACTTGAGGAAGTCGCCAATGAAGAACATGGTTCTTCTTCGGCCAATGCGTGAGCATCAGCTTCTCAACTTTAGAATTTGGCGGGCACATCTTTTCAGGAGCAAGAGGAAAATCATTCAGAAAATCATGCAAACAATCAGGGATATCGATATCTACCTCCATAGTATAACCATATGGAAGGTTATCGATATCAGCATTCATACATTCATTCAAGACAGAATCAAGATCATCATACACCCAAACAAAGTCAGCATAAGGCAGATTTTGGCTTAAGGCCCAACCATACAAGTTATTAATATCAATATACAAGAGTTCTGTGTCTTCAGAACTTGCAACATAATGTTTGTTAACAAATGTTAACCCACCACGTATCCCTCCTTCATAGAAATTAAACATTTCCATGTCCTGCAAAAGTTCAATGGGTTCCGTTAATGTCATAAGCGCAGAGGCCCATGACATACCGGGAATGCCATAGAAATTAAGAGGCTCAAGACCATTGTAAGCAATGGCCTTTTCACGGAATTGTTGAAAATAGTCTGCGAGGAGAAACACGTCTAATTTAAGGTAAGTTAACATGTAATCTAACATGTTGTTACAGTTTTGCTGAGTCCAAATAACTTGGGCTAATGCATATTCATCATTAGACACAGAATCCCAGATAGGTGGCAATTCAAGAGTCGATTCCAGAACCTCAAGAGATGTGGCAAAGTCATAAGGAAAGATACCTTTGGCTCGAACAATTGCGCCATCGAAAACAGAAGAAGTTAAAGGCAGATCGGAAAGAGTCTTAACCGCTTTTGCTAAAGATGAATTAACAAACTGCATGCTGTCAATAAAACGAACAGACAATTTGTTAATGTACGCGATAAGAGAGATGAATTTCTCAGTAGTGGTCGGAATAATATTTAATTCCCAAGAAGGAAAATTATTGAGACCGTACTTCAAAATATGATGGAGATCATACCCCCTCAAATTGTGAAAAACCACAGGTAACTGTTTCTGAATTCGTCGAGAAACATTACATTTCCTACAGGCAGCACCAAGATACTTACCTGAAAAGTGACAATGATCCCTAACTCTATTTCTAATGAATTTTTTACAAAGGTAGCAGGTTCTGGAATCACGAAAGGCCCGCTCTTCAGCGAAAGACAAGGTTTGCATGGGCTTTTTCCCATTAATTTCGTAATATGGCAGGACAATTGTCATAGCAATTTCCTCCACCTTACGCAAGAAGATAAGATGCAATCATCCCCAACAAACTCATAATAAAATTTGGAGTTATTATAATTATTTATTAATAATAAACCTGCTGTTATTGGCAAATGCTTTTGATGGTGTATTATATCCCCCGGTAAAATTGATTCAAAGTCTGCATATATCACGAATGGCGGGGTTATGGTTTTCGCATAATTTTGAAAAATTAAATTTTTATCATTGGGTAGCGTGTATAGATGTAGTACCTATCTGGTTTTTAATGCATAAGGCTACATGAATATCAAATGCATTTTTATGTCTAAATCCGTTAAGACAATGGGGACACCAGTTTACTTTAATTCTAACGCCGCATTCACTGCTAGAGTGACAATTCATTAGTCTTTGCAAATTAAAAACTGCGGTGTAATGAAAATGATCACCATCTTCCAATAAAAGTAAGTATAAGGGTTCACCACCTATAACCTTAGATCGGTGAATTATATCCAATTGAGGATGATGTGGAATATAATTATCGTCAACTATATTTTCAAAAGGCTTAGCAGGGGTCGTTCTATAAGTTAAAACATTTATTGCTAAATTTAAATCCTTATTTTTCATCTCGAATTTAGGAATATCACATAGTTTCATTGGACAGTCGGAAATGGGGTCAAAATTTATCTCGTCAAGATAATTTTCATAGGAACTAACTCTATTTCTATTTATATGTACTACATTACGTTTTAAAAGTGCTAAAATACTATATATAAAGCACATATCATCAGTGTTTTTAACGTTTACTATTGCATTTTTAGATTTTAAAGATGATGGGGTTGGGATATAACTATGTCCAGCTAGCCTATTCATATGTGTAAATTTTGTTAATATAAAATCTATTTCTTTGATTTTAACAACCCGCCATCCACTACCCAAATATGTGAATTTTTCTATTTTATTATTTAATTTGTGAACCCCCTCACTTAGAAAACTATCTGAAAAAGCCTCTGCCCTATTCGAGAAGAAATTATCTTTAATTTCACCATCTTTTTCAAATTGAATCAATACAGAGAATTGTATTTTCACCGACCCCATTCTGTTTATTTCATGATTTAACTTATTAACGATTTTATCGGTTATCGTTATTTGAACAATGTTATCCTTTTCTACATTAAATCTTAGATTCTTTCGAAACCCCCTTAAAATCAATTTCGATTTCAGGTTCATCGTCAATATCGACTGAACCGCCTACTTGAATATTATTAACCACAGTTATTTGTTCTAATTTATTAATTTTAGAGGGAGCATCAGACCCAATACTAACAGCAGGTCTTTTTAAATTATTATTTACATAATAACATTATTAATTAGAGGTTTTGTAATATTATTTACATGTTTTGTATTAGTTTTAATTACAGGTTTGTAATATTATTACAGGTTTTGTAATATTATTTACAGGTTTTGTATTATTATTTACAGTTTTGTATTATTATTTACAGGTTTTGTATTATTTACATTAGTTTTAATTATAGGTTTTGCGGTATTTCGCAATTTGTTAAATAAATCCTTTTTATTTAAAGAGAACTGATTTAAATGGGATTTATGTATACTGTAAAACTCTAAATATTTAATGCTATGGGAAGTCTCGCATATTGGGCATATATAGTACTTGATGCCATAAATTTACGACATAATATTTTTTCATCACTTTGTGACATAAATTTGAGTGACCAGTTGAAGCCTGGCAGTAATGTGGATATAATTTGCCTGTTAATTATATTTATCAATTAATATTAATCATGAAATTTATATATCATTTATATTTCTTTTATCATTTAGTTCTTTTACAATTATTGATATATGTTTCATTTAAATATATTATAAAAATGAAGTAAATATTAATAATTGTAAAATATTAATAAAGTCTTGTAAACTATAAATGTGGGATTTTATTATTATTATTACTATTATTATTATCATTATTATCATTATTGATGCAGCTGCATGCAGATTACATTTAAAGATTATAATTATTACAGAATAAATAGTTGACGCAGCTGCATGCAGATTAAATTTAAAGATTGTATTTATTACATAATAAATTGTTGATGCAGCTGCATGCAGATTACATTTAAAGATTGTAATTATTACATGATAAATAGTTGACGCAGCTGCAATTTAGACACATTTAAAGATTGTATGTATTACGTAATAAATTGTTGACGCAGCTGCATTTAGACACATTTAATTAAAGGGTATGTATTACGTAATAAATAATTAGTTTGATGTAGCTGCATGCTGACTGCAGACTACATTTATTGGGGCAATCATAATAAAGAGATATGTAGCTGCATGCTGACTGCAGACTACATTTATGGGGCAATCATGATAAAAGAGATATGTAGCTGCATGCTGACTGCAGACTACATTTATTGGGGCAATCATGATAAAAGAGATATGTAGCTGCCATGCTGACTGCAGACTACAAGATATATTATTATTATTATTATTATTATTATTATTATTATTATTATTATATCATTAACATTATATTATTATATTATTATTATTTTAACTAATGTAGTTGCTCATTGCAAATACAAGGAGTATTTTTAAAACTATAGTTTCACTTTTTTAAACATTTGCATAACCTAATAATTTCATAATTTTCTCTATTTTCATTATAATAATTTTAATATAACATTTCATAATTTCTCTATTTTCGTTATAATAATTTCAATATAACATTTTCATAATTTTCTTCATTTCGTCATAATAGTTTTCGTCATTTTCATAATTTTCATCATAGTAATTTCTTTATACTTTCATCATAGTATTTTCTTCATAATTTCGTCATAATTTACAATAATAATTCAAAAACATATAATTTACGAATAAGATTTATGCCAATGTTTAAAAAGTTATTAAGAAAATTTTAAAAAATTTTGTTAAAGAAATATAAAAATAAATAAATGCTTACATTCTGATTCCTGATCGGAATCAGATTCCTCATCAGCTACCTCCTCAATAGAAGTGAGGGCATTATTCTCCTCAATAGAAGTGAGGGCATTATTCTCCTCAATAGAAGTGAGGGCATTTTCCATATTGATTTCCTCATCATTATTAATTGGGGTATCCATGTTAACATTAAACACTAAAATGATTTTTAAAAAATAATATACTAAAATAAATAAATTTACTTTGTTTATTGAAAACATTACAGGAAACTGGGGCATTAGTTTGCCAATAAATACGACATCATCATCGTCGCTAATTATAATAGGTTCTAAATAAAATAATAATTTCATAAAAATTAAAATATTTAAATTTACCGAAAATCCTATCAACATTCAAAATTCTTTCGTCCTCAGTAACTTGATACCAATCGAACACATCTAAAAAATAAATAATAAAATATAATAAATAAATAATAATAAAATTACCGGTAGTCAATAGACTTCTTAATATGTTGTTGTTATTGTTAGACATTTTAAAGTTTGTAATTTTGAAAAATTAGAAATTGAAAATTTTGATAAAATTGTGATGAATTTGGAATTTGTCAATGTTTATATAGAACAGGAATATTTCCATGTCTCAACCAATCAGAATATATTCCTGAATACTTTTTCCTCTATCAGCCAATCAAATAGTATCAAATGGGATTGCACATCTTTGTTAGTCATGACTTTGTGCATGCACAATGATTGTGTAGTCTTTATTTGGATATTAATAATAATAATAATAATAATAATAATAATAATAATAATAATAATAATAATAATAATAATAATAAAATAATAAAAATAATATTAATAATAATAAAAATAATAATAATAATAAAATAATAATAATAAAAATAATAATAATAATAAAATAATAAAAATAATAATAATAATATTAATAATATTAATAATAATAAAATATAAAAATAATAATAATAATAATAATAATAATAATAATAATAATAATAAAATAATAATAATAAAAATCATATTAATAATAATAAAAATAATAATAATAATAAAATAATAAAAATAATAAAAATAATAATATTAATAATAATAATAATAATATTAATAATAATAATAATAAAATAATAAAAATAATAATAATAAAATAATAAAAATAATAAAATAATAAAAATAATAATATTAATAATTAAAATAATAATAACAACAAAGGAAAGGATACATTTATTAAACATCAAATTTTTTATACAACAACCAAGCTAAACAATGTTGACCGCATGTTTGTGTCAAGGGATTTGAAACATTGTTTTATTATATACAATAGGTTTCCCCATTGTTTGTAGTTTTGATACCAACAAAGCAGGGTAATAGAAACCCATTGGATCGAACACGAATATATTACTAGGTTTCATATATATAGCAATCCAATGTTCTCCACCAAGATGAGACGATTGAGTATTGACGATTATGGCTTGATTATTGCTCAAATATGGGATTTTATCAAGAGGAAAAACTCCTACAAATTCATTTCCCAATATCTGTTTTCCAATTCTATTGACCTGAACAGAACTACTTTAATAAATTAAACAGTATTGAAAAACTTACTCCATGACAACTTTTTGTGTTTCTGTATACATTTATACTAGCACGGTTCTATTTGCAGTAATTTGAACTTCATTTTCAAATACTCCATATATTATAACATGTACTAGGTTCAGTAATGGCCTTTGCAAACTTTATATCCAGTCGTAAATTCCCGTTTTGTGGTAATTGACTCTGATTTAAATCAAATCGGGAGCTAAAACAAATGTGAAAAATGGATATTTGCTTTTAAATTCTTCAAGAGTTATTCCGCAATTCAAATTTTTATCTAATAACCCAGATTTCTAACAATACTCTGCATATATGTCGCACAGTAATTATCATTCTCGAAATCTTGAGTATATGTTTCTCTATAATCAGTATTTTTGACAAAGTCAATGAAAGTAACACCAAAGTTTTTGAAATTGAGCTGGAAGCAGGTATACGATCCCATTATATTGCGTTTCACTTTGAAATGTTACCAGAATAAAATTAGGCATTCTTCTGTCACCAAATATTTGTTCTTTATAGAATGATGAAGCACCTTTAGCAATAGCAAATTGTACAATTTCCCTTTGTTTTTAATGGATATAATTGCATGTTTGAATTAAGACCCAGGTGATGACCAGCTAATACTGACGGGTCTACTCGAAACTCTTCTCACCAATAATTTTGCATCAACTAATTGACATATTGGTGCACCAGTTGCACTAGTAAGAGATAATGCAGAATCGGACCTTTTCAATCTAATATGTATATTAACTCCCGGTAGTAAATATTTCGGTTGATCCATAAAATCAAGTTGTAATGATGAGCACATAGTGAATACTTTTGAACCTTTAACCCACTTTTTTCTTTCATCATCTGTTGCTGCATAACCCATTGGAGTAAGACAGGTATTTTTAGTATCGGAATTGTAATTTAAAATAGTTTCTATCAAAGCCTTGTGAATGAATGTATTATTTCCGCCCTCAATCTTGATATTATTAAATCCCAACACTGCATCTTTAAACAGAGTATGAAACATGAAATTGTTTGGTAATACATCTGCATTGGCATCCAAAACTTTTCTATCTTTATCTACAACTTTGATCTGAACAGTCAATAAAGTATCGTTCAAATCTAAATATTCAGTTTGCGAACCATTAATATAAAACTCGATATCATTTCTACTATCAGTAATTGAATTCATAGGAAAAAACTTCCTCAAAGGCTCCAAATTCTATTACAGCCTGGGGCGATGGTCTATCAAATATACATAATTCGGATTTACCACAAATCATTTTGCAAATATAGTTCCATGTCCTTTCATTCGTTTGTTTATACGCGATATTCCATGTCCTTTACGTTTTGGAGCTGGGGCTGGAGGCGTATCTTTTTGAAACATACCAGCAACTCCAGGTAGAACCTTACCTAATTCTGCTAAAGCATTTGTTTTTAGGGATGGTAATATTTTCTGTTCATTCATAATCACATCTTTTGCAGTTTTCATACCAAAACTACCAATACGTTTAAGAATAGGAAGTGCAAATCTCCCTATTGTTTTTAACCAACCTGATCCGTACTGTTTACCAATAAAATATGGTAATTCACCGCCAGATTGGCTATCACTATACATACTAATAATATCGGAATTAGCCATCTACTTTACGAAAATGTAGTGTCAAATGAGTTTTTGAGTCTTTTGGGAAGTTTATAAGTTTTCCACTATCGTCACGAATATTTATTTCTATATTGTTTATACATGAGCTTGCTATTGGTAAATACATGGGATTATCTATATTTATATTGACAACTTCATCATGTTCGTATTTTCCAATCCATACCGATTTCAATAGAGGAACACTGGAATCACCAACTATTATAGGCTCAATAATATTAGTATATATGAACATTTGTTGATGATGTTCAAGTATTCTCGGTTACGTATACCTGCCGATTTTTCCCGATATTGCTGCTTCTCTAATCCAAGTGTATTTGTCAAATTTTTATCAAATGTAACTTCGCAAATGTCATCATTCAAACTAAAGGTAAATAACAATTCTTTCACAATGTCCAAACTTTTAAATATGTGTGAACAATTATACTTTAAATATTTAAGTAACACATCAAGTTTATCAATATATAATTCGTCAGCGAAGGTGAATGATTCTTCAACTTCATTATTATACGACACTGAAATTTTGATTTCTTCTCTCATTACACTGTTTGCTTCAAATAGATCAAAGCGTAATAAATATTCTGTTTCCATAACTTCATTTTTCAACTTATTGCAACCCATTCGTCTGGCATCTTCAATTATATTCGAATGTTATTGTAAATGGTTTAAAATCACAACTGATATTTAATCCATCCTTGTAAAACATAGAGCAATGCTGATCTAATATTTGATTCGGAATATGATATGTTTTATCATAATTACTGATAATAAAGATACCACTACATGTTTTCATAACATTCCTTTGAAATCAATCTTACATTGACTATAAAATGGGAATGTATTGTACACGAATGTAAAATCTTGCAGTGCAACTTCCCAGTCACCATTTAAAGAAATCGGATTCTGGAGATTGACCATGAATTTACTGGCTTGATTATCTGGATGAATAAGCGGGCAACTATTGCTTGGTAAAATAGTATAAAAATTCACTTTTACTAGATCCTTTTCTGATATCCATGATGGGTTTTGATAACCATGCCATTTGACATAGTATTGTTTATCATTGCCGATCTTTTTAGTTTTCAATATCTTTTGAATTCTAAATACTTTTGGAGGAGGAATGACTTGTAATTCTTGCTCATAAAACTTTCCTTGTACAATATTGTTATCATTGTCTTTGATGACATACATTACAGGATTCTGTTTAGTATTTATTTTTGAAATTACAAAGACTTCATCACTCCAATTCGTATCGAAATTTTTAATAAATGGTGATGCACTAATTTTACTAATTCTAACATGGTCACCTACTTTATATTTCGGTTTTGTAATTTTTACAGGTTTTTTAGAATAGATTGTTTTTGACGTGATATCAATCGGCCTTAATCCATTCAGTCCTTGATGTGATGAGTGATTATAACTGGTTATTATTTTTGGTAAAACCAATACCCATTTTTTATTACCTTGATGCACGAATAATTTCTTTAATCTATCTCTCAAAGTTCGGTTAAATCTTTCAACATGAGCAGCTTTGTATTGAGAATGTACTGAGTAATGGTTTATTTTCAATTTATTGAGGATTTGCTTGACTTTACTGTTATAGAATTCTTTACCTAAAATAATAATAATAATAATAAAATAATAATATTAATACCTAAATCAGTTTGCAAGTTTTTAGGATGTCCATCTTTAAATAAATGATTAACAGCTTTGGACATTTCATCTGCAGATTTTGCCTTGACGGGTATTGCTCGGGCAAACCGACTGAATACATCAATACATGTTAAAATATATTTATACCCATTGTTAATTTTCGAATAGGGTATCATCTCCATCAAATCCATTTGCCATAAATCATTTATTCCATATGTTTTATATGCTCTTGTTGGGAATCGTTTCTGCATTGGTTTGTTCAAACTGTACGCAGCTGGTCTGATAACCACTTCTGGGTTTCCTTTTTCGAATTCGGAACTCTTTTCCTTAATTTTGCCGCTCCACCAAAACCGGCTTCGTCTTCCGGGTTCGTCCAAATCTTCTCCATTACAACAAGAAGATTTAATATTAAATTTAATGTCTGGTAATGAAGGATTAGCACCCATTGTTTATGATCGACTTCCTATTATTCCACCTAATAATGATATTGCTAAAGGTATCAATGCACCGATAAATCCCCCTTGTTGTTTATATATATTTTTCTCATTTGTTGACGATTTTTATTATTTACTAATGATAGCAAAGGTTTCCTATGTTTACTCAATAATTGCTTTTTAGATTTACTGATTTTAATCTTGCCTTTGACTACTTTAAGAATATATCGAGTAAATCATCGACAACATAATTTGGAAATGATTGCAAAATACTGTTTCTTTTCATACTTGGTGCCTTTAACAATGTATTGAAAAACGGGAAACTCCGATGATTTTTAACAACTTTTACTTTCTTAGTGGTTTTACTTTTAGGTTTAGGTTTAGGATTTTTCGAAATAAGATTCATTGCAGGAAAATTTTCTGTAATAAGTTCTTTAGATGGAGTATAACTAGTTGTTGGTGGAACTTTTGGTTGTTTTTTACCCGATATCCTTGTTTTTGAAAACATGATTTATATGTTTTCAACTTGTTTTGAACTTTGTTTATATACCATGGCACCTTTTGGTTGAAAATATCTGTTTTTACGCGTATATCATCAGGGCATTGTTGTGTGAAATCGAGAAATATATACCCATGCGGTATTTTCGTAGCATCTTGAAATGCATTGATAAGAAAATTACGGTTATTAGGGTATGCTTGTCGTCCAAGAAAATCGATGACAGTTGCATCTCTAGGATTCTTGAAAATAACTAAATATTGTACATTTAAATTACGTGTTCGATGTGCACCACCTTGATGAATAGATTTTGTGTTATGAAAATTAAACCGTTACACCAACATGTCTGCTGATCTTTGTGAATAAATTATTAAAGTCCTTTCTTTATTGGCTTCTTGATACAAATCATCGATAATGATGACATCATCTTTCTTCAAACGACTTGACCAGTTTTTATCAAAACCCTTTACTATTTTCATGTTTTTCAACTGACAGAAACTTGAATTGCGTCAATCCGTGTTCTTCGTCGGCGCCCTTATGCCAATAAATATTGTTGAATTTTGTTTTAAACAAATTTGATTTTAGTAATTTACAAACAATAAAGTTTTCCCGCTACCACTTGGACCAACGATTTGGTATACTGCATCATTTCGTAATTCCATTATTTTTTGTTTTAAATTTAAACTATATAATTATTGTTTATATTGATAATTTAAATGAACTCTGTTTTTAAACACCTATATATATCAAAGTTTTTAAAATTATTTCATTAAAATGCTTTCAAATATAAATTACAGGGCAAAAACTGATGTATCAAAAATGGTATTTCCAATAGGGAAACCACAACAACTTATCAATAGAAGTAATAAATATCCAATAATATATTTCAAAACTGGTAAATGTAGAATTATGGGGTGTAAGGAAATAATCAAAGCTAGTGAATATAATGTTTATGATTTAGAAATACAATCGATAAACCGTAACTTCCGATATAGGTTTTTCTTGTAATTTAAATAAATTAGCTAAATTAATACCATGCTTTTATGAACCAGAAATATTTCCAGCTTTGAGATATATAAAATATAACCCTATGTGTGTAAATATATTCGCTAGCGGTAAGATAGTAATTCTTGGAATAAAAAATATTGATTACAAATGTATAGTTGATAATATCATATCTGAAATTAAATCAATAATTGAAGGAAAAGAATTTTTAGATTTTTTATTATCACTTAATTAATTATTTATCATTCAATTAAAACAAAAACATGCTGCAATCTGATTGGATGATAAACAATAGTCATAGGTATAAAAAACCCTGTACCATTTCATTTAATCATAATTCACAATGACCAAGAAAATTTCAAGCACTGAAAAACCAAAAGTTGTTCCAGAACTTGTACAACCTGTTCAAATGTTCCACAACTACAAAATGTATTTTTTAAAAGAAGAAATCAATATGAAATTGGTGTCACGATCAAGCTTATTCCTACCCAATTTCAATTCTTAACCGGCACGCTTTCCATGTTAGATATTAAAAACCATAGATGATGTTTCAAAAGGTTGAATACGAATCTGACATGCAATCAAAATGCATTTTTCAACAACCGATATGCAAAATTTTATGATTCCTTTGATGAAATCAGTTTCAAAGAAAACGAAAATTGGTATATAACAATTGCAATCCAAGGATATAAAGTTGATAATAATGATGTTTATTCTCCAATTTGGAAAATTATGTCTGCTAGACTTTCACAGTTATTTTAATGTTGTATTTAATAAATTTATTTAGTTATATTTGTTTTCGCTTATATTCTATAAACAAATATATACTATAGTTTTAAAATACTAATAATGACTACAGAAAAAGGTTAATATGATTAGTTAATTATCAAATTATTTAATATTTAGAATTTATAATAAACTTTTTATTGGAAAAAATTATCAGAAATATCTGGTGTGAAAAATGGAGGATATATTATCTGTTGCAAACGCATTAAATATAAACTGGGTAGCAGACAGTGAAGATTCGGGAGTTGATGAAACAGATGAAGAAAACACTCATGATGATGAGGAAAGCATTCAAGAAATTGATGAAGTTATGGAGGAATTTACGGATACTGAACCGTGTGTATATAGGGATTGTATAGATCATGTTGTTGAAAATGTTATGAACTGTGGAGATGATGAATGTGAATGTGTTAATAAATTTTAGTGTATATTTAAAGAATAATATTTAGAATTTAGAAAGTTTTGCCTTGATTATTTTTACCAGTACCTTTGTGAACAGTAACCATGTGACTTGTTGATTGTGAGTAGTACCCTTGTGACCAATACCCATAGGGGGACAGAATATCTTGTCGGATAGATTATATATAATAATAATAATAATAATAATAATAATAATAATAATAATAATAATAATAATCATAATACTTTGAAATTGTATTTGAAAATAATAATTATTTTAATAAATGACCTTGACCTTGACCTTGAAAATTAAATGACCTTGAAAATTAAATGACCTTGAAAATAAAAAGATTACTTAATTAAAACAAAAAATTAAATAAAAAAATGACCTTGATGAGTCATCATGATGAGTCATATGACCTTGGGAATGACCTTGATGAGTCACGCGACCTTGAAATGTCCTTGATGAGTCATGGCCTTTGTTTAAAATTTGACCTTGACCTTGACCTTGAAAATAATATTTTGAAAAATAAATGACCTTGAAAAAATGGTCTCGGGAAAACTTTAATAACTTTGCCGATGTTAATGATGATGATACCTTCTATGGCTCAATTGAAAGGTCTTAGACTACGCTTCAAAATAAGCTATCGATTAATAAATTCAGATAATGGGAACGATAACTTTTGGGATGAAAAAAGTATGAGCCCGCCCGGCCAATTAATAATATTTTGAATAATAATAATAATTTAACGTTGAAAAGATGGTGGTCATCAATTGTTAATAACTTTGTCAATATTAATGATGATGATACCTTATATGGATCACTCGAAAGGTCTTGGACCGGGCTTTAAAATGAGCTATCGTTGAATAATTATCGTTGTCGGGAACTCTGTACATTTAAATTTAAAAATATGACCTTGAAAAATTAAATGACCTTGAAAAAAAATTAATGACCTTGAAAAAATAAATGACCTTGAAAAAATAAATGACCTTGAAAAAATAAATGACCTTGAAAAATATAATTGACCTTGAAAAAATAAATGACCTTGAAAATAATATTTTGAAAAATAAATGACCTTGAAAAATGGTCTCGGAAAAACGTTAATAACTTTGACAATTTTGATGATGATGATACCTGTAATAGTTCATTCGAAAGGTCTTGCACCAAGCTTCAAAATAAGCTATCAATTAATAAATTTGGATAATGGGAACGATAACTTTTGGGATGAAAAAAAGTAGGAGCCCGCCGGATCACTTAATAATTATATGACCTTGAAAATGATTTTTGGTAAAATGTTAATAACTTTGTCAATATTAATGATGATGATGCCTTCCATGACTCATTCGAAAGGTCTTGGACTGAGCTTTAAGATGAGGTATCGTCCAATAAAATCCGTTGGTGGGAACAATAATTTTTGGGATGAAAAAAAGTATGAGCCCGCCAGATCACTTAATAATATTTTGAATAATAATAATAATTTAACGTTGAAAAGATGGTGGTCATCAATTGTTAATAACATTAAAACTATTAAAGATATATAAGATACCTATAGCTCATTCGAAAGGTCTTGGACTGGGCTTTAAGATGAGGTATCGTCCAATAAAATCCGTTGGTGGGAACGATAACTTTTGGGATGAAAAAAAGTAGGAGCCCGCCGGATCACTTAATAATTATATGACCTTGAAAATGATTTTTGGTAAAATGTTAATAACTTTGTCAATATTAATGATGATGATGCCTTCCATGACTCATTCGAAAGGTCTTGGACTGAGCTTTAAGATGAGGTATCGTCCAATAAAATCCGTTGGTGGGAACAATAATTTTTGGGATGAAAAAAAGTATGAGCCCGCCAGATCACTTAATAATATTTTGAATAATAATAATAATTTAACGTTGAAAAGATGGTGGTCATCAATTGTTAATAACATTAAAACTATTAAAGATATATAAGATACCTATAGCTCATTCGAAAGGTCTTGGACTGGGCTTTAAGATGAGGTATCGTCCAATAAAATCCGTTGGTGGGAACATTAATTTTTGGGATGAAAAAAAGTATGAGCCCGCCAGATCACTTAATTAAAACAAAAAATTTAATTTAAAAATTAAATGACCTTGACCTTGACCTTTTATTTAAAAAAAAATTTTTTTCGGGGGGGGGGGGGAGGGGGTATATGTGATCCAGAGGGCCCCTGATCTGGATGGCCCCAATCCTACTACTGAAATTTTTAATAAAATCGAAAACTTGTCTTTTTTTAGCTATATGAATGTTTAAACCAAATTTGCATATTTTTATCAGAAAATCATCGAACTTTTGCCCAGGGTCATAGTTTTATAACATCCTGGCGACACAAACTAAACGGACAAGATCCTTTGAAGCCACAAGTGTTATTTCAGAAAAAAATCAAGTTCATTAAAAATCTTTATTTATTCGTTAAATGGTTTAAATAATTACGAAGAAAATTCTTCCAGTAAACTTCTAATTTTTCCAGAATTTATTTTCAATATTTCCAATTCTTCAAGTTAAAATACGATCTAGCTTTTTAACAAATGTATAGGATTTTCAATCTTGTTTTCCATTTTTATTTGACATTATAGTTAAATACTTTTATAATTATAAAAGAAATATTTGCTATTAATAATATAAATTTATTTAAATTATTGCTAAAATATATTTGAAATCCAACTTCTGTAATTTTGATGGCAAAACTAAAAAAAAATAGTGTAATATTGTATACTTACCTGGTGCGAAGAGAAATCTTATAAAAATAGCTAAGATCTAAGTTGGAAATATTTATAATACTTTTAATATATAGCTATAAAAATAAATCATCGTTGCTACGACAATTTTGAGCGGCTTAAAAAAAAAAGCTCGAAACTAGTCTACTATTGGGATTTGCACTGGGTATCACAAAGCTTGTAATGTTTATATTATTTTAATGTTGGACATCCGTAAAAAAATATTTTACACCAATAAATTTAAATTAAGAAATATACACAAAGGAAAAGTTTTCGCTAAAAGAACTTGCATGTTTAACTTTTCAATGAATTCGTAGTTATTTTTAATATGAAATGATAACACCGTTTAAAATTAATAAATACTTAAATAAAACATTATAAAAACTCGAAAACTCCAAACAAACAAATTATCCTCATCACAAGTTTGCCATCATAATCAATGTATTGGAAAGTGAGATTTATTTCTAAACCTATTTAGTGATTTTAAAAATTTTGATACTTTTTTAAAAAAATATATCATGTAAAATTTTCACAAAACCGAAAAAAGAAATAAATAAAACTTACAGAATTAATTGAATGTTAATTAATACCATACCTTAGGAAGCATACTTGATTCAGCACCTTTGCAAAAAAGCTTCATCGATCCATCTAAATATTCCACAATTACAGACATACATTTCCGATCCGAATCAAATTCAAAAACTTCGCGAATTTTATAATTCATCAATTTTCCATTAATAGTGATTGTATGGGAACCCTCGATAACTCCATGATATATAATACCGTAACGACGGCTAGCTTCTACAAAAGCCTTTTCATCGGGTGAAGATGCCTAAATCAAACAGAAATATACTAAATATCATAAATATTCAGTTTTGTGATAAATGTGTCAGAAGATGGACGAACACTGAAAATTTTAAAACTTAAACGTTAGATAATAGGGACAAATATGTGGACAATAATCAATAATATTTATGTGATTAATGAGATAAACATTATTATATTGTGATAATAACTTATATTTGATTATTAACAATTTGGATATGATTAATCAACTTATTTATTTATGTTATTAAGCTTTAATTATATTTTTATTGATTTATTGGTTCTTAGTGATATCTTATATTAAAAAATAAACCCATTTACAATTTTATTTAAAGTTATGAATAATACTAATAAATTCTTATTTTAATTTTCTGAGTGTTATTATTATTTGTTAGCTGTTACTTGTTATTATTATTATTATTATTATTATTGCACATTTGCACAATTCGACAGAGAAACACATGGCAATGAACGAATTGAATAGAGAGTTGATTTTTCAGTTGCTTTTTTCTTTATTGACCAACAGTGAACGGCAAATTCCTGCTAAATAAAATCAATGTGCTTTATTTCTTTTTCTTCTGCACTGGGTGCAGGATTGTTTATTTTGTTTTTTATTGCAATAAGTACGCATTATTTTTAAAACAAAAATTTTATTTTAATAAAACAGAGTGTATTGACATTCGAAATGGAGTGTCACAGAGATTTCTTATATAAGTAGACTGATTTCTCAGTCAAATGACCCAAAAAATAAAAGCTTCTAAGAAGAATTGCAAATTCAGAAATTGATATTGCAATATAATTTAGAGCATACATATTTACACATCCTAGCTCAGGAAGCTGAGAGCATTCACATACACACGCATATATACCACAAATTGAAGCAATTTTGAGGTGATTGTTAACTTTATATTTTTAATTTGTAATTGTGATAATTAAATAAATTTATTGAACCACTGTTTGTGTTCTTATTTATATAGGAACCATCAAGTTGAGATTTGAGAACCTCAACAAATGTGCAATATTCAAAAATCTTATGGATTCATTTTAAACCAATATATTTGTAATTTATTTGTATTAATAATTATCAAGAAATATAATTTAAATATACCACTAAAGTTATATTTTATGAATAATTTTGTATTTGTTTATATTTTATGCAACAAGAAACAGTATGAAAATATTTCAATATTTTATATTGAACAAAATAAAATAAATGCATCACTCACTAATGTGGATTTAAGAATATAAAGAATATATAATTCTTTTAAATTATGCAATATGTTTATTAATAATTGTAGTCAAACCAATTAAATCAATATAAATATTAAATTAATATTTATATTAACAATAACATATTTAAAAACTTTGTTTTAATATGTTATTAATTTGATAAAAATAGAATTTGAAAAAGTCGTCTTACTTATTAATAATAATGCAAATCAATGTAGAAGACAACAATAAGTTTAAAATCCCAGTCGAATTCTATTCAATTTATATGTAATGCGTACAAGGTCACATAAATTGGAAAGATAATAAATATTTTAAATTACTAATAAATACCTTCTTTGAGAGGATTTCGGCTGCATTTGATAATCCCAAATCGTACAACTTTAAAATATGTCAATTTTATATTTTTACAAATACAAAACGTGTCTGCTGAATGAGCAGAAATAAAAATAAAAATTATTCAAGCAAAAAGATAATTATTAATCATTACAGTGTTAGATTTTAAAACATCTGAATACAAAAAAAAGCAATTTAATTAATTTTATAAGCATCATTTATGAAATTATTCACTGAAACAGTTACAATACTGTGAAATTCTAAAATAAATAACTAAATATTATAATATTTTAGTAATTTAGAATATTTTTATTTTTAATATGTAAAGATTAAAACAAATTTAATTTTATTTTACTGTTAAAACATTGAATTTATTAATTTGAATATTAACTCCCAGGTAATATGAAATATTTATGAGCATAATAATTGTTTGGTTTCAGATTATATGTATATATATTATAAGAACTTTTTTTTCCAATTTCACCACTGATTATGTTTTCTATTGAATTTATTAAAATGAGAGCTTGAAGACTATAAATCTGTAATATATCGATTTAAATTTAAAATTTTGGATTTTGTGATCTTTTCTTACCTTTATTTCATGTCTGTTCATAATAACCCTCTTACATGAACTATGAACATCAAATAAGTATAATTAATGTTTAATCTTTAATTTGATCTTTCCAAAAATCATTAAATCAATTAAATTTTTATACTTTATTATGAACATGCAAAAACAAAAAGTCGAGGACGAGAACAGAAATTACTGTTCTGGATAAAAAAGAACTACCTTTAAAACTAAAAGCTTAAAAGAATATAAGCCAAAGAACATTAGCAGAAAAATATAAAATTTCTATTGGAATAGTTAACAAATTACTCAAAGCAAATCTTGAGGAAATACCAAGAAAAATTAGAACACGTGCGTTAAATAAAACAAAAGTATTGAACCAATTTTATATCAATGGTTTCACCAAATGAAAAGTAAAAATGTAACAACAACCACTTTGAAGGCGCTGGAAATTGCAGAAACACTCCATATTTAAGATTTTAAGTTATATACAGGATGTTTTGCGTCTTTCTTAAAGCGGAACGGAATAAAGTCCAAAAATATTTATAGTGAAGCTGGATTAGTAGATCAGAATATTTTGAATAATTCTAGCGATCTGTTACGAGATAAAATGAGCATGTATGAAGATCGTAATATCTCTAATTGTGACGAAACTGATTTGATGTACAAACAGGCAAATAAAAGAACATGTACATTAAATGAAAAGGCCCGAGCAATTGAAAAGTTTTCAAAAGGAGAAATAACTATTTTATTTGCCGTCAATAAAGAAGGGGATAAATTAATTGGTAAATATGCTTCACCACAATGTTTTAAAAATGTCGATCTTAAGACGTTGCCTGTTATTTATAAAATATAACAATAAGAGTTGGTTTATTCTAGATATTTTCAATAATTGGGTAAAAATAATAACAACCAAATGATTAAAGAAGGAAGAAAGATTTTACTTTTATTAGACAATCCGAAAGAGCAAGAATTTTCATATGTTGAATTTTCAACCACTTGATCAAGGCATAATAAAGGCATTTAAAGATGGATACAGAAAAAATTCATTAAACGATATTTCATCGAGAGTAGACAAAAATAGCAAAATGAATTTTGATAAATATCTAACGAAAATAACAATTCTAGATTCGATTTTGTGGACCAGTCGAGCCTGGGAAGCATTGTCAAAAGAAACAATTGTAAATTGATTCAAAAAAGGTATTGAAAATTTCAATGATTTCAAATCAAATAACAATAATGCCAGTCAAAATACAAGAACATAGAAAACATTGAATTTCAAGATGAAGATTTGCCAACATATTCAAATATAATTAGTGATGATGGAATACTAATGGATAATCTAATAAAAGATCATTTCGAATCTAGAAACAAAGAAACCGAAGATATTGATGATAAAAATGACATGCAAGTCTGCACCCAGTATGAAGCATTTAATTTGATTGAAAGATTAGAACAATACTTTTTTATAAACGCCCTCAAAACATTAGCCATCCATGGAATTTAAAAGGTGCTTCACAAAATGAAAATAGACTCAAAAATCACTGTTAGGATTCGTTTTAATTTTAGACATTAATAAATTCAAAGTCGTGAAATTATTATATATTATTTAAACAAAGTATTTTCTTAATTAATTCAAATCCAAATAATATTTCGAACAATTTCAACATTCAATTTCAACATACCACAACATTCAAATAATAAAATGTAAATGCTATAAATATGAATAGTTTATATAAATACATCTTACAATAACTGATTATCTTTTCCACAAAAATTAAAATTTGTTATTGTTGTTTTTGTTTGTTTTTTGTAACTTAAAATTAGGGTTTAAATTTAATGAGGACTGTTTATTTTTACTAAAAACATAAATTTTATTTGTTTAATTTTAATTGTTTTTAGCTTTCCTTTTTAATTATCGTAAATTTTGATTTTTAGTGTTCATAATATGAAACACTGACTATACATTATTTTTGATATTTTCTTTAGTATAATAAATTAAAATTTTTTAAAAATAAATATTTATAATTTTAATATTATAAATTCTAACGTCGCGCTGTGATTAGAAAGATTTTAAATATAGTCTTTCAAAAAATTTAATTCGTTAATCATTTCTATATTTCTATATTTTTAGAACTCTAAAATTGAATAATCAATACACAATCATTCAAACAACACATGGCATAAACTGTAACCCTGTTTGAGGTAATCAATATAAACTATTATTTCAAATTTAATTAATAATTGCAATATTAAATTGTTAAAGTTATAAAAAATACTGAAAACAATTATATTTTTATGCAAAATTTTTTTAATTACGGTTCCTAGAAATTTTTTAAATAATCATTAAAATAGAAATATAAAAATTTTATTGTTGTTTTTTATACGTCTTTCTATATAAGATGTGAATATGAGAAAGAAAGGATTATTTTCATGTGAAGGGATATTAGATAATAAAATAGATATTTTCATTAAATCATGCTAGGTTCCTAGTAAACCTTCTTGATCCGGTATTATTTATATTGTGAATTATACTAAAAATATTCAACAATAAAAATAGCAAGGATTACATTTTTAAAAGTTTTATATGAAATCAGTTAATAGTAGATTTTGAAGTTTTTACAGAAAAATTCTCTATTTTTTGTAAATTTTGAAACCTTCATAAAAGAAAATAAAGACGTTCATAAAAAGATAAATATTACGAAAGTAGCCAAATATGGTCATCATGAATCGAAAGATTTCATAAAAGAGAAAAATTTTTAAGAATGAAAAAAGACTGATAATTATATTCATAATTTGTATCAAATTAGTTTACCGATTTTTAATTGTCAACATTCATCTTTTAAAAAATACAAATTATTCATCTATACTTTAGAAAACCCATTCTGTTATTAAAAAATTATATTAAAAAATTATATCCCTGAGATTTTTTTAAATTTAGTTGAATGTTGATGGAGGGTTTATGTCGTTTGATAAAAAGAGTTTCTGCCGGTAATCTTTGTAATGTATTTTTGAACGCATCTTGTAATATTTTGCATTTTGTTTCGTGTATACTCATCTTTAAGTCGAAATAGCATTATTATTAATTTTTTTTAAATGTAATAAATTAAATAATTAAATAAAGTAATTAATAATTACACATAATTTAAAATTTATTGATTACTATTATTTAGTAAGTAGTATAGGAGGCGCCAAAAAGTGGTCTTGCGGTGACACTATTGCTTAATACAATTAAATCCGAAATATAAAAGTTTCTATAATACACGTTTGTGATGACTCACTGTTTATGAGAAAGTGAAGTTATTTACTTCATTTATTCATTTTTACAAATGGTTTTCAAGTAAGTATTTTAAATTTAAGTAACTTTTAAGGCTTGAATTCTGATTTTATATAATTATTTTTTTGTCACTTTCTCAATTCCTATATAAAAACTTTTAACTTTCGGAACATTAAAATTTTACACATAGGTAAGTTTGTGTATTCCTATACTATAATTTTTCGATTTTTTATAGATTATAGAAACTTTTATATTTCGGATTTAGATGACTAAAATTCTGTAAAAACTTAATACATCTACATCATTCGAACAACTTTTACACCATATCATTACTGGTAACAAAATACGGGTATACTGAAAAACCAACAGATATGCGTTGATGATTATTTTGAGGATTTATGAAAATTCGATGAATGAATAACTTTTTAGTGTTTCATTTTATAAAGAATTCTTGGGAAAATTAAACAAGAAATTCTGAATTGTTTTTTTTCAAAAAGTTTGGTTTGATTAGTCAATAAAATATGAGTTAATATAAGGTAAATATTAGTAAGTCACATATATCGGAAATTAATAATGAAATTGTAACATTCTATTTTATGAGTTCAGATATCCATATCATTTAAATTGGGAGTGTTGGTAAGAAATTAGGAATATTAGAACATAGAATAATTTTTTTCCTGCAAAAATTTGAAGACAAATAAATTAAAAATTAATACTATTGTTTATTTGTCACAAACTTCATTAAAATAAAATGTATTATGATATTCTGTCATTTCTAATGATATAATACTCATGTTTATTCATAAATGTAACAAATGTGATATTAGTCTTATTAGTCTCTTTTTACACCACAAAGATATCTTCACTCTAGTATAAGATTAGAAATTACATCGAATATCACAATACATTTTATTTTAAACACTGCATTATCGAAGATAAAATATAAAATATAAAAACCAGTTGTTCGATAAATCAAAGGCTAATTAAATTTTAAAATTAATTATTTGTATAATATTTCTCTAATCTTCTAATGTTACTAAATATTTCTAAAAATACTGAATTCAAAAATTTAACTAACCTATTTTAATAAAATCAATTCACCTTTTTTTCAATGTTTTACGCTGTCATTTTTTTGTTTATTTTCAACTGGCATATTCCACGGAAAATAAATTAATACTTTAAAACGAAGAAATATTAGTTAGTAATAAACTCTGAATAATCTTTCAAATAATACCTTATATATTTTTAGCCTTTAACCCTAAATGCACTGTATATATGGTTATAACCAGTGGTGAGCTATGCATGTCCCGCGGGGGCTCGGCAGAGTCCCTTGTTAACTTTTTAAAAATTTTGCGAGCCCCTTGTTGTTCTTGCAACTGTGATTTTGCGCTTCACTTCAAATTAAAATTTCTATTGTTTTAATGGGAAAACGTAAAATATAGAACTTTTTTTTTTCGTAAAATCAAAAAAAAAATTTCTGGACGCTTTAAAATTTTACTAAAAAAGCAAATTCGGAAAAAAGCATTTTGTTTCTGGACGAAAAACACCTAAATTTTTTTTGTGAGCCCTTTGTTGTTTTTTTCACAGCTCACCACTGGTTATAACACATACATTATCGAAAGACTTTAGGCCTAAAGTTTAGGCAATCTACGTCAAAATAAGCCTTGATAAATTAAATAAACAATAGTATACCAAAAACTAAATTATATAAATTTAATGAACTTTTATTAAACAGCCGGATAAATTGGAACATTTATCACAGACAAAAGTCAATTTCATAAAAATACAAACCGAGATTCTGAAACTCAACTAGTTGTCATGGCAATTTTTTAAAAGAAAAATCAATGAGTTTACATTTTATTATATTCAATATGAATGCCATAATAGCAATATAACATAAAAACTTTAAAAAAATATTGTAAATAGAGGTGTATACTGGTAAGTATTTGACAATTTGAAAAATAACTCATTAAGATACAATATTTATTGTCATAAAGTTTAGCTTATGACTTTGCCGCTTTTGCGTAAATATAAATTTAACAATTGTATCAACTTTAAAATTTGATGAATTATTCTTAGCGGTTACAAAATCATTTCTGGTAAAATTATAATTTTATTAATTTAATTTATAAATTTTTGACCAGATTAATGCTTTTAATTTCGCTTAATGAAATATTGGCGTTACTATTAATTTTAATATTTATAATAATAATAATAATAATAATAATAATAATAATAATAATAATAATAATAATAATAATAATAATAATAATAATAAAACAATAAAATGATAATTTAAGCCTTTTGCTGCAAATAATGTATTTAATGAAAGAATTTTCGACTATAAGATAGTCCTTGTCAATCTCCTGGAATTTGGCGTTATCTTATAATTATTATTATTACAAACATTATAGTTATCAATTCTTTATACTTTGTTAATTGTTTATAACATGTTTTATTGTCACTATTAATATTGTTGAACTTTTTAAGTCTTTCAATGAGCCTGAAACGTTTTAAACATAAAAATAACTCACTTAAGTCCAAAATCAAAGAAACATCAATGTAACCGGAAACTGGAGTTCATTTATTTCCTTATTTAATTAAAAGTTGTGAAAATGACTTAAAAATTGGTTGTTACTTTAAAATATTATAGATTGTAAGCAATTTCTTTGATTTACAGCTGGCTATATTTAAATTAATATTTATAAAACTTCACACAAAAAGATTAAATGAAATTTTTCAGTGTTTCTTGCTGTTGTCATTCTAAACTTTATATTATAAAGTTTATATTATAAAACAATAAATAAAAACTTAAGACCTATTTTTCACAAAATTTTGTTTTTTAGACTAACATCCATTCAGAAACTAAGCGTTTCTTAATACCTAATATGAGATTATAAGAATATATGAGAACAGTATAATTACTGTAATTTTAATTTCAAATTTTTATAAGTGATTATTTCAAGTGTACAAATACAAATCTCAATAATTATGGCTTCAATCATTAAATTAAAATTCTATTTTCTTTTAAATCACATTAATTTAATTTACTTTAACCACTTAACGAGAATCGACGTAAATTTACGTCAAAAAAATGTGGTTGAAATAGAATTTGTGACGTAATTTTACGCACTTTATACCATTGAGTTTATGGGGAATACCGTAACTCTGCGTCTATAATATTTACGTCTATTCTCTGATGATTTTTAAAAAAAAAATTAAATATGTTATAATTTTTCAAATAAACATATGTTTTTTCATTTTGGGAAATATTCCATCTATATGCATCATAATCTATCAGAAAATGCAATATAAAAATTATAGTTTTTTTTTACCACAAATTTTCATTTTTAAAGAGTTAAGTGGTTAAACTAATAAACATTTTGTTTTTTATTATATATATATATATATATATATATATATATATATATACAGGGCCGGCCCTATCCACAATGGCGCCCTCTGACCCGACTGATCCCACACTACCTCACGTCTGACACGTTACAATTGCATGATGAACTACCGCATATGGGCCCAGAACATTAACCATGTTATACCTCAACCGAGTTATTTATTATTATAATTTTTTTATAAGCCGAGACTCCTTTAAAAATACTGTCTCGTGACAGCTGGGGTGAATGTATGTACAGCAATAAAGAGACTCGGCTGGGCTCTATAAACTTTCTTTACATAAAGTAATAACAAAAAATAATAATCAACACACAAAATTTCAGGAAATCTTCAACAGTTATGTTCGATTAATCAAACAAAATTACTCTGTCAAGAAGTGCAATACTTTCATTTCAATAATAATAATTAATACAACTTTTATTAAAATAGCAAAGAAAATAATACACACCTCAGACACAATTAATAGAATATCTCTTGTTTATAAAGTTCTTCCTCCTGTTAATCAAACAATAGTTTCTAGCTGGGGAACGATTCGTCTGTAATTCTTCAATCTCTAACTTGAGTATGGTTTATTCTTGTTTAATCAGAAACCGGTAAATTGTTAGGTTTTATAAATTTTACAACTTTTATTAAAACAGCTAAGAAAATAATACGCACCTTAGACATAATTAATAGAATATCTCTCGCTTATAAAGTTCTTCCTTTTGTTAATCAAACGATAGTTTCAAACTGGGGAAACGACTTGTCTATAATTCTCCAATCTCTGACTTCAGTATGGCTTATTCTTGTTTAATCAGGAAACAGTAAATTGTCTGAAATTCTATAAATTTTTTTAGCCTTCAATTACTTTCCTTTAGTCTTTCTTGTATTCTTACTTGTTACTTTGCAATGCGTAAATTCGTTATCTAATTTCTTCAATTTAGTTTTGCGTTATTAATAATCTTTCTCTTTTATCCTTTTGGTGATATTGATTTTTTTTGTATTTGTAATTTACTATAGTGATAATTAACTATAGTAAATTACACTATATAGTTTTATTTTTTTCACGTACTTGATGATAAGAATAACCATATGCCACAAATCCTAATTGCAATTGAAGAAAAAATATAAAATAAAACAATGCATTACAATGACTATAAAGAATATACGACAAGAATCAAACAAAAATGGTTTGAAATGCTTAATTCGTTTCGAGAATTTTTGATAACTGTATTTAATCGTACCATTCGGCACGATATCTATCCGGTGCGGTCGGATTTCGGACTTTTTGAAAACTAATTTTGATCCATTTTTACATATCAAATAGAGTTGAAATTTTGCATACATACGTAGTTTGGAAATTACATCTTTGTCACCCGGTAAAAAAAATAAAAAAAAATAAAAACTATTCTATCGTTAAGATTCGCACTCGAGCTGTCTCAAGACAGATTTGGCTTGGGCTCATCAATTTCTTTGATATAACACGCCTCCAGATACATAATATATATATATATATATATATATATATATATATATATATATATATATATATATATATATATATATATATATATATATATATATATATATAAATTGTATACTAAATTGTATACTAATAAACAATTAAATTACTAAACCAAAAATTATTCTCTAATAACTATTTAAAATTTAAATTTTAAATACATTTAATTCTTGATAAGCGCCACACTCAATAGCTACTTTACTGGAAAAATTGATTTATTTGTGACACTTATCTTGAATGACCTTGAATTACAGAAAATAAAACAATATAAAACCATTTGTACTATGAGTAAATGTAAAAACAATTATTTTGACATAATAATAAAACAGCAATAGGGTATTAGAGAATGACAATTACTGAGTGAGTCATTTGATTAAAAACAATGAAAGATAACCGTAAATAAATATAGATGTATACAAGTATAGAGTAACTAACTATGCATGTCTGTAAAAAAAGAAATATTTCCAACCAATCATAATAATTGGATTTCTACAAACTTTAAATTTCACTTTCAAATGTTATGCATCATTTGTTAATTATCAATAAAATATATTTTAATTTAACTGAAATTAAAAAAATTATTTTCATTAAAAAATTATTTATTTTAACATTAATTTTAACTTTAAAATCATTTTTAAAACAAAAAATCTTGAAAATTGCACATTTTTATCTATCTGAAATTTCTAGATTCATGCAAATACAGTTGATTTCATGGGGAAAAAATGTGACACTATTGCAAAATCAAGCACCGATGGACAATGAAGTCATTTCCATTATTGATGGAACTGAGTTTGATAGTCAATTATATATTGTCGCCGATATATAAGAACAACTCGAAAAAGTCGTATACCGTAAATAGATTCAAAAAAAAGGCTTTAAATATATACTAAGTAGGTAGTTAGTAGCCCTCTGCAGCAAGGGGGGGGGGTCCACCCCTTCCCGGGGGGTGCAGTAATTTTTTTCTGCTTTTTGATTACGCAATTGCTGCAGAGGGCTACACATATTTTTTTCAATACGAATAGAAGGGGCCTATAGAAAAAAGGCCAAGATTTCTCTGACTATAGTGAAGGGGTCTCTTGGTCCTAGGATTTTCAATACAAAATCCAACTATCACTAAAAAAGCAGGGATTTTTCTAATTAAAATAAGGTGGGTCACCTTAGTCCTGTGATTTTCAATACAAAATCTGATTATCACTAAAAAGCCAAGGATTTCTCTGACGATAGTTGGGGGGTCACCTTTGTCCTGGAATTTTCAATACAAATATCAAAAAAGTATGAAATTTTCCAAGTACAATTAAGGTGGGTCTCATTGGTCTTGGGATTTTCAATACAAAAAAGTGGTCTTCACAAAAAAACGAGGTCAATTTTAAAATTAAAGTAAATTATGGTCCAAAATTTTTGAATTAAAGTAATCAATGGTCTAAAATATTAAATTAAAGTAATTTAAGGTCCAAATTTTAAAATTAAAGTAAATTAAGGTCTAAAATGATAAATGCATTTTGAAGTTATCTAGTTATTTTATGTATTTAGATAAAACAGGGCTAAACAACGATTCAGTGAATGAATACTTTTGGAGTTGCATGTATTTAAGGTTGAAACCGGGATATAGTAGATTGATTTATGAATGGATAGCGAAAGCCGATTTGATTGAAAATAAACTATGGGAAAAACTGAACGATGTTAAGAAAAGGTATTTAACTTGTTCAATTTTTAAAGAAAATAAGTTTCGGTTTTGTTTTTACCGTGTGGTCCACGTAATTGTTTGTTCTAAGTGTCACGAGAAGAATGTTCGCAATTGTCAAGCCTGTTCAACTTTGATTAATGAATATCATACTATATACATGTAAGATCTCAATACAAATTTCTAGTGTCTTTGTTAATCATGCACATTTATTGAATTTTGTGAATATTTTAGTTAACTTATAAATATTATCTGACATTTTGATGTATCAATGCAAATCTATATACAACAAATTAATCAATAAAGATGATAACATATTGTAAGTTCTTTTATATACTCAGAGTTTATCCGGCAAGATATTTTGTCCCCCTATGGGTACTTGTCGTAAAGGTACTGGTCGCAAATGTAAATTAATTGAGGCACATGTATATTAGTTAGAAATTCTTAGGTAATTTAGTGAGAAATATTTCCATTTGGGTAATATATTTCGTGAATATTTTAAATGTAACTTTAAATTCTTATTTCGAGCAATCTCCTCTACCCTCATTCCTGAATTAATAACTTCACTCACTAATTTTAATACCCTGATTTCGAAGGTGGCATATATCTCATTTTCCTCTTGTCTAATTGCAGCAAGTTCTTTATTCTTGTCTATAATAATCAATTTAATTGTAAATGTTTCGGAAAACCATTCTTTAGCTGCTTTATCTGTTGTTTTTTCTGTTTTGAAATTTTTCCACAGCGTAGCCGCTTCATCGCAAAGGAGAAAATCGAATGCTTCTGTCCTCTTCAAATCATTCCTAGTGATCCAATCATCAATTGCCTGTATCCATTTTTCAGCTTCCTTGGTACATCTGCCGTCGTATCTTTTAATTTCCATATGCAAGAGTTCTTGCGCACGTTTCGGTAGTGCATCTCTTGCAGACTTTTCCCTTTCTCCTCAAGTCGTCATTGTGTGAACATTTTCGGCGTGGTTGCCAGTTACAACAATTGCAGAATTTTATTTTTCTGATAAGCAGTTAACACTCTCAGTGCCACGTCAGTCATTTTTGACTGACAGTGTCTTGCAGTGACAGCAAAGAAAGAGAAAATACGGAAATATTTTAGTCTACTGTGATATATATAACTAGAGCTACTAAGTATATTAATTAAAATCTTTATTGGTTTTATTTTTATTTTCATTTCTTTAAAAAAATATATCAATAAAAATAATAAATGCAAAAAATTTTCACGAATTTTCGGCAGTGTTTATTTAAGGGTTTTCGATCCATTTTAGTTTATTTGATTAAAAAGATAAGAAAAAATATTTTATATTTAAAATTTAATTTATCGGGGTTGAAATGTTCTATTTTATCATGAAAGATGTTTTTAAGATAAACCTTTGTAAGAAATATTTAATCCGGTATTGTGGAAGTTATAATTTGTCTCACGAAGTCAGCTTATACACTTTTATCCAAATATTCGTGATAATTAGTAATTGTAAATATTTTCAATCATGGCTTTACCNAAATATTTAATCCGGTATTGTGGAAGTTATAATTTGTCTCACGAAGTCAGCTTATACACTTTTATCCAAATATTCGTGATAATTAGTAATTGTAAATATTTTCAATCATGGCTTTACCAGATTTGTTACCATGTATTCAAAACTCTGAACCTCTCGCCATTTCCTTTCATTTTTTATTAAAGTTTAACTGTTAAGCAAAATAAAGTTTGTTTAACTTATCAAGGAAACTTATTAAATAAGAAAATAGGAAAAAGGATTATTTTGAATAATTTATAAAAACAAAAATGACCTTTTTTGGAATTCAAATTAAATTTTATTTTAAATTCAAAAATATTAATGTATTTAAGAACGACAGCTGTTGCACGGGTAAACTAATTATTGAAAATGGAAAATTAGTAAAATATCACACGATTTAACAATCTATAATTATAACCTGATATTCATAATCATAACCGTCTTTTGATATCATATTTCCATCTCCCATCGGACCAACAAATCCTTTTGTCGACGTTGACTCCGGTTGACTATCAACATTAGAATTTCTATCAACTCTAACTGTGTGACACATCGCAAGAAATTCGAGGAAAAAAGTTACAGATTTATCGTAGGGCCATAATAGTATTTCATCTAAGCCATTTTCTTCAAACGACATTTTACAAAGTTGCCCGTCAACATCAATGTATTGAATACCGTTAATAGAACATCGTCGAAATTGCATATCGTTTTCCGTCAAAGTTCCTGTTTTGTCTGTAAACAAGTATGTTATTTGGCCAAGTTCTTCATTTAAATCAGATGTATTGGCCTAAATTAAAAATAAATATTTATTATAAACGACTACTTTAAAAGAGATAAAGATATAAAAATATAAAAAAATAAAAATTACACTGATTTAGACGATATTATTTTCTTTAAATATCAAAGAATATGGTTTTAACCCAATTTTTTTGCAATCATTCCATTTTGGAAAATTTTTACAAATTAATAAATAATGTTTATTCAAGGGGGGGATTTTGACCTTGTTTAAATAAATATTATTAATATTAAATAAATAACAATTAAATAATAAATGAATAATAAATGAATAAAATTATAATAAATATTATTATTATTATTATTATTATTATTATTATTATTATTATTATTATTATTATTATTATTATTATTATTATTATTATTATTATTTTATATATAGTATGGTTTATCCTAAAAAGGAATTTGACCCCCCAAGGGTACTGCTAAGGTATACTGTACACGTACATTTTATGAATATATATTTTTTAACTTTTTTTTGTTTTTTTATTTTTTTTGTATATTTTATTAATATTTTTACGGGGGGGGATTTTGAACTTGTTCACAAACCGGGGGGTATTTTGACCTTGATCCGAAATTTCTATAATTGTCTATAATTCTACTTTATATTTTGATTTCAAAATTCAAATATACATTATTTCTTGCATTAATCTTGGCAATAATGACATAATATATGTATGAAATATACAAAATGGGTTGCTTTAATTTCACGTTTTCAGAAAATGATAATTTTATAAAATCAAATATTTCACGATTTGAAACACAAAAGTATTTTTAAATTTATTAAAATTCATTTATCTGAATATAAGCGGAAATGAAGTAATGAAGAAACAAATTTAACATGTCAGATTTTCCATGTCCATTAACATTCAAGAATTAAATTTTGTAGTAAAAGAGTATCGAATATCCAAGTAAAATTTTGCTTTAATCTTTCTAAGGTTCCAGTGTGACTAAAGCTATGAAAAAATATAAAATTTTGATTTACTGGTTATATTAATAACATCGTCAAATGGTACTCATAACAAATACAAAACTTAAACAAATATTTTTCTAAATAATTTTTATTTTTATTCATATTTGATTGATTATATTTTGATTTTGTTTCATTCTTTAGTTGATGATTTAATAGATTTTTAATCTTATTAAGCTTGTACTTTAATAGAAGATTCCAATATTTTGTTAAAACATACTTATTTTATTATTTGATATATATTGTCAACAAATAGTAAACTATTATTGACTATAGGAAAAAACATTTTAAAAAGTAAGTAATTAAAAAATCTTTTTAATTTAAAATATTATTATTTTTAATTATTCAAAATATATAAATAAATAAAATTGAAATTTACAGTAAAAATTTGTAATTAATGTTAAATAAAATTAAAATTTTTATTTATCTACTATTTTTAGAATTAAAAATTTTTTTATTTTCATTATTTTGTGTTAAAACCATTATTATATTAAAAGAATTATGCTCTTTTTTTTCAACAAATTATTAAAATATAGCAGTTAATAATCAATCAGCCCATTTTAAAATATTTTTTTATGGATTTCAAATACAAAATTATGTATAATGTCGTTAGGAATGTGAATTTTATTTTCAATATTGTCTAACCCTTAACTCTGCACTATTGATTGTTGATTTATATTATGAAAATTTGAAAGAATATGTACCTCCTTATTATCCATCCACGAACCCTTGAAATAAAAATTACATTGATACAATAATAATTAACAATAATACCAATCAATCAGGAGAAAATAAAAATAAATAATTAGTTTAAATACCAGTTTAAATTACCGTTTGTAAAAATCGCAAGAGTCAACATTGTAATTAGTCTTATTTTTATTTTTTTATGATATTTACACGAAGATATGCTTATATTTTCATGTCAATAGTTTTTCAGAAAATAACACCACAATGTTTTTTCATTTTATTGAAAACAAATTCCAGTTATAAAGGGTTAAAATATATTTTTCACGCAGAAATTATGTTAAAAATATAATTCATATACCTTGAATCTTACTTTTTAATTTTCTTTCCTTTATCATATTGAAAAAATACACAAATTCAAAATAAGTATCCTGTAAAAATAAAAATTTTAGAATATAAGAATCTTAATTGAATATTCTTCAATACACGATGTTATAAGAGATAAAATAATAACATGGATATAAATTCAATGTCATTCTCGAGCTTGCCTAACAAATGTACTTTTAGGGTTGCCAACTGTACGCTTTTGAAGCGTAACCTACGCTTTTTGTGCAAAAAACAAACATGTATACGTTATACGCAAGCTTTTCATAGATATACGAAAAATGCGCTTTTAGCTTGCTGGGATAAAAATATCGTAAATTTTTGGTTCGATGGTGTAAAAAAAATTGCTTTCCAAATTGAAACGGCAGAATGTTTTCCAAATTCATATTTAAATTTACTTGAAATTTCCAGAAAAACTGTCATAATTACAATGTGATATTTCCTGTATTTTGAAAATTAATTTTTGAGATGTAGAAATTAAAAAGTAAAATATATAATTTTATTAATTATTAATTTTGTTTAAGTTTTATTAATTGTTGATTATTATTGCTCTCTATAACCTGTAAGTAAATTTATATTTCGAATTTTTTTATAATAAGAGTTTTGTTATTTTATCTCAATTTTTATTTATTGCAATTATTTGTCATTTTCGTTACTATATGGTTAAAAGAAATTTGAATACGCTTTTGGTCGAATCAAAAGTTGGCAACCCTATGTCTTTATCCATTTCAATCACCATTGAAATATTTGGCTTCTAAACCCAAAAAAGTTTTCAATTTGCAATGAGTTCAAACTTATTTAATTTCTAATTCATTAAAAATTATCTCTAATAATCATTTAAGAACACTTTTGTCAAGTTTCCCAATATAAGTATATCTTAGGTTGGTAACTAAATAATTACGGTTTTTTAAAGAAAATAATTTATCTTTTTGGCGCCGTAACAAAAGCGTGCAAAGATAGAAATAACTTTCATTTGCAAATTATTATTTTAGTTTAAGTTTTTCAATTTAAGTTTTTTAATTTGTCCTGAGCGCTTTTGTCGGGTTACCTATCTTTTTACCAAAAAAAAAATTTAATCAACTATTATCGATGGTCTTCTACTATTTTTCAGGCAACATTCGTAATGCAATATTCGTAAAACTTCTGGTTTTCTCGGCAAAAATTATATCATCTACAATTTCACTTCAGATTCATTATTAATTTTTACCATTTAAAAAGTTCTGCAAAGAACGAAATAAATAGTAATCTGAATTTGCTATAAATGGCCCTCCACGTAGGATGCAATTACACTTCAAAATTCAATAATTTTCTGTAAATAACGGAATGTACTATATATAAATGAGGCTATTCATTTATGTGATTTTGACTTACGAAAGAAAACAAACATTTCGCAACGAATATTGAAAAGATTAAATATTTACATCAACAAATATGTGTTTTCAATTTAACAATATCGCAATCGTCTCATAACCTTCATGAAAGTTTATTTTTCAACATCGACAATAAATTTGCAGAATTATATTAAGATTAGTTAATTATGAGTTGGAATAGGGAATAGGCGAACCCGCTTAATATCATGCTTACGGTTCCCAAAAAAATCATGATATTAAGCGGGTCGTGATAATAACCGAAACTCGCTTAATATCCACATACGTGACATTAACCGAAAACTCTGTTATTATGATTATTCATGACAGTAACCGAAATTTTATTTCAATAGAGAATTCATTTATGTATTTATTTAAGAAAAAAATTTATTTTATTTTTAATATACATCCAATATATTGACTAGTAATAATTCATTTATTTATTTATACATACACATTTATACGCTCGCAAATATTCATGATAATAAGCGGGAAATGGATATTATTCAAGATGATATTAACCGAGTAAAAATGTATTGATTTAATAGTGTTTGGCAAATGGATTTTGAGTTTTAGTGATATTAAACGGGTTCACCTGCATAACCTTCAATGAATATTTTATCTTTTTAAATTTCAAATATTCTGAAATATGAATTTTACAATCAAAGCATTTCATCAATTCATAATCTAAATTTCAACTTATTTATATATTAATTTAAAATTTTTTTAAAAATTTACTATCGAGAGTGATCAAGGGCTCAAGGAGTAGCTTACTACTATATTTTTTCCTTGCATATTAATTATGCGTTTGCTTATTTTTATTAATAAAAATGGTTTTACATATCCCAACTAAGCTCCAATAATTTCTACTGGGTGGCCAATGATATATGTTATCCTAGCATTATCATAATGGAAAATAATTATTTTTTGGTTTGTCACTTCCGGTCGCTTTTCTTGAATTACATCATTCAATTTGGTTAGATGAATACATACATCTGAATTGATCGCTTGATTGCGTGGTAAAAAGTTCAAAATTCACAATTTCTCTGTAATCGTACCAAACAGATAACAAAACATATCAGGTTTTTATGTTGTTTATGGTGGTTCACCTGGTTTGCTCCATGATCTTTTTCAATATTATTGTTGTAATCAACTCACTTTTCATCGCCAGTTATCATCTTTTTCAAAAAATGGTTTCAAATGGATATCGCAAGTGCTAATGTGCTTTGTTAAATGAATTTCTTTAAGTTCGCGAGGAACTCATATACCTAGCATTTTTAGGTAGCCAAGGTCGTGGTTTAAATGCTTTCATTACATGTTTGTTATATATTTAGCTTCTCTGCAATCACACGTGTTGTAATATGACGATCAGTGTCAATTTTTGCTTTGATTTGGTCGCCATCAATTTCAACGGGATGACGAGCGTGTTCCCAACTTTGATTGAAAAATCACCTGACGAAATTTAGCATACGAAATTTTCAAACTGACGTCATTTTAATTCTTCATCACCATACAAAGCACAAAACTTTTTGTGAGTGCGAACCATTTTTCATTTGAGAAAATAATTGACGTCACACAAACGCTCTTCAACAGTTCGTTACAAGTTTGCTAATGAATTTTTAACAGCGCACTAACTAATAATAAATCCATAATTATTTGTCAAATAATATTTTAAAAATTAATAATAATTTTGAAAGCAAATTAAAATCAAAATCGTTTTAAAATTTAATATTTTAAAAATTAACATTTTAAAAATTAATAATAATTTTGAAAGCAAATTAAAATCAAAATCGTATTGTTAAATGGATAGAAATTATTATAATTATATTTTATTTTAAAAGTAAATGATAATTTATAAAAATTAATTTATAGAATATAATTTATATTAATATTTAGTTAATTATTATATTTATACTAAATATTTTATTGAAAATTAATAAATTTTAATTAATGTTTTTCAATGAATTTATTAAAATTATTTTAATGTCAGAATTTGCACACGTTTATTTATTTTAACTCAATGGACATCCATTATGTAAGAAGCTATGTAGTTAAACAATGCAAATTTTTAATGCAAATTTTATTTTGCGTACAACAAAAGAAATTATAATTTATTATCTTTACTTTTTAAACGTAATGCTTTATAAAACATTATTACCCTGCCTAAGACTCATAATTAAAAAAGTTTTTCAAAATAAATTGACCAGTTCCTGTTCTAGTAGTTTTTTCTGTGTGTAAGAAGATTCAAATGTTTCACCAAAAAAAATAAAAAATTGCAATATTTTTAAGTTAAAGAATGTACCGATATTAACTTTTGAAAAGTTAGAAAATCTCTCAAGAATTTACGACAGCAACAAGTGGAAAATATTACTATCTACCAGATCCATAACTTACAATTTTAATAGTAAAATTTCCATTAATAATCATTAAAACTAACACGCTGTTTTCAAATATATATAAAATCCGAATATTTAAACAAACTAACAATCTAAATATCGTCACTTTAATAATGAGCAGAACTCGCAAAATCTAAAGAGAAGTTGGAAATAATTTTTTATTAAAAATCTTTAATTTATTTTGTAAAAACCTATAAAAAAATTAAATACCACTCTAAAAAAAGTGTGCCCATTGGCAGTCGCCGACATCGTCTACACTTAGAATTAGCTCTGACCTTATGACTAAATATGTTAAAGAAAAATTAAAATTTTGATTGTTAGAATTTGTTTGTATTTCAAATTACATCAATTTATCGAAGAGTAAACAATCTATTTAAAATTTATTAGGTTTAATTACATTAATTAAATATGCTAAACTCAGTTTATTAAACAAATCTATCTATATTCTATCGAGCACATTTTATTTGATAAATTATTATAATGATTAGGAGAAACATTCCGTATTATGTGGAAGAATAATTTACTTTAAACTGTTTATTTATTAAATACAAGTATAAAGAAACTAGCTAAAACCAATTTAAAACAACTGAATAAAATCATAAAAAAAACTATTTTTTCAAAAACAAAAAAAAATTTTAAAAAATATTTTTGTGTAGTTTCAAATTTTCATATTAATTATTGGTTACATTGACTTTTGTATTTATTGTATCCATAATTAAAAGTCAAATTATAATTAAATTTTATTAATTCAAACAAAATCTACTAAGGAAATGTGAGAATGTGAGAATAAGAACTCATAAGTGCGTGTCATCTGTAAAATTTTTCGTTGAATTACTTTCTAAAAAATGAGATTTAAATGGATCTAAACTACTTTTCCTGTTTGACGAGAAGTTTTTACGCTGTAAGAATTGCAATAAGCATTCTTGTAGATTGATAATTCTAAATCTGAAGTAATTAATTAATTATAAGATAACGCCAATCAAACATTCTTTTCACAATTAATTTCGACAGTTTTCCTGTCATCATCAGGTGGGATATAATAACTCATTAAATTAAGGATTTTAAACAAATTTATTAATTATATATAAAAAAATTTTTAATTAATTACTTACTTAATTCTTACTTAATTCAACAAGATTCAATTAAAAGTAAAGATACTTTTACAAGCACAATAAAAGATTTTTGTTCCAATATTACATTGTAAACGTCGGTTAAAAATTTGGTTTCAATCATATCAACATATGCCTGAACATGAAATTTAAAGCGAGCAAAAATGAGTACAAATGTTGATATAGCTGAATTCAGAATTCATTCAGATTCAATGAAAAAGACATGTTTAAAATAAATGGTAAAGTTGATATTTGGATGAGTTTATTAACTATCCGAGAATAAAATTGTGAATCGAAAGTATCGCCTAAAAAGTCTTGCGTCAGAAATGACATTGAAATCAGCTGAAGAACTAATTGGATACAATTTATGGTTCATTAAAGAAATATAAATTCCTAATTAAGTAAGCATATTTGAAAAGGAACAAACAATTTTTCTAAAGTAATAAAAAAATGTATTTTGAAATAACCCAGAGCAAATGGTCTTCCATGATATGTTATTACACGATCGCATGTGACAATATTTTTCACTATAGGAACATTTTAATGTCTCAAATAGTGGAAATTAACTTAAGCTATATTAATGAATTTTTTGTACGGTTAATATAATTTTGATAATGAAATAAACATTGAAATCAAAGATTGTACATAGGTAAATATTTATTTGAAATTATTTATGCTCATGCCATTTTTAACGTTTTGACTTTGATTAACACTTATCTCCATACTATAATAAATATATAAAATGATGATTTCTTGGTAGCAACATAAATTAAATGTTAAATTTTATGAATATTGGGAATTGAAAAGATTATCTAATAATCAAAACATTTTTCATTTGATACATATTTTGTAGCAAAAGGCTGTTCTTGTTATTGACTTGTTTAATATAACAAATATAGTATAATAAAACTATTAGAACTCTCGTGCATTATGAGATAAAATAAAAGCTGGCAAGCAAACCTACGTTCTAAACTTCTACTTTGAAATAAATGTTTAATGTGTGGCAAAAGTGATCATAGTTTCAAAAATGTTGTTTATTGCGAAAAGAAACACCACGGCGATATCAAAGAATAGCGTATATTCAAGAAGAGTAACAATTTACTGAAAACATACATGATTTCAGATCCTATCAAAACGACAGAGAAGATAAATATAATGTTTTTGAGAAGTAGACTATGATTATAGTTTAGAATGAGCGAGCCTCAAGCTCAAACTCGGCGAATTTTTCATGATTTTTGAAGCTCAAAGTTCGAGCCTAAAGCTCGACGAGTTTCGAATTTATTTCTCGATACTTTCTTACAAAAAATAGTTTAACAATAATGCAAAAATTTTAAATCAAATAAGTCAAATTTAATTTAAAGTTTAATAAATTAAGCTTATTTATTGTAAGATTACGCCAATCAAACATTCTTTTCACGATTAATTTCGACAGTTTTCCTGTCATCATCAGGTGGGATATAATAACTCATTAAATTAAGCATTTTAAACAAATTTAATTATATATAAAAAATTTTTTTCATTTTATAAAAAAATATTATTTTTTTAAAATTTTAACATTTAAAATTTAATTTAATAATTTAAAAAAATATTTATTAATTATTTAATTTAACACAACAATCAATACATACAATACACAAAAGCTTATTTAAAAACACTCAACACACAAGTATTTACTGCATTCTGCACATTAATTTTCGGATTCAATGATTTTATCAACAACGCCTCACAAATCACACGTTCCCAATAATTATCGAAATTTTTTAATAAAATTTTAAAATCAGACATACCTATTTTAATCTTACAGCCGCCCTTATTGTGCTCACCAATATGGGTCAAAGCCTTCGGTCTACAATGTTCTCGAGCTCGAATACAGACATGACGGGAAGTCTCAGTTTGGAATTTTTTCACAGAGAAAAAAGAAAACAATTCAGCTGAGTGCAATAAATGCGGAAAATCATTTCTTGTGCCACAAGGAAGCACTACATCAGTTCATCGCCATTTAATTAGTATTCATCAAATCGATGCAAACAAGGGTGAATCACAACCACAGTTAAAATTGTTAAAAACTTTAGATAACTTTTTAAATAAGACTTCACTTGAATAAATTGTATCAAAAATGGCAGCTGTAGATGAATTTTCTATTCGAAGTATCACTCATTCAGAATTTATTCGACAGTCTAAGCCATTGAGAAGATACAAACTTCCTCATGATGAGAAATCAGAAACGGCTTTAATTCACAAATTTTCTGATGAGAACAGAAACCATTAAGATTTTGAATCTTTCAAAAAACTTTCAATTACTTTGAATGAGTGGACAAATTTGGGAAACCGACGTTTTTTCAATATAAATTTTCAAACTGTTGATTTAAAATGTATAAATCTTGGTCTTATAAGAATAGTAGGCAGTTGTAATGCAGAAAGAATGATTTTTTTAGTAGATGAACATCTCAGTTTATTTAGCATTTCCTTCGAACGTAATATTGTTGCAAGTACTGGTGATGGAGCAAGTACCATGATCAAATTTGGTGAAAAATCATATTCTTTATATCAAGCTTCACTAGATCATGCATTACATTTTTTGGCTGCAACAAAGACATTTTACAAAGAAAATATTATAAACCAAATTGAATCAGATGAAGAAAATGGTTCTAATGACGTATTTGTCGATGACTTAGGTAAAATGAATGAAGAAATTATTGAAATCAAAACTGAATCATTTAAAGAAAATATTGATGGTGTGAGAAAAATTGTAAAATTTTTCAAAAAATCAGCAATCAAATCAGATGCTTTCAAATCCAAAAGCCTTGAAAAATTTAATATTGAAAAACAATTGTCACTTGATTACAAAATTCGTTGGAATTCAATGCTTCATATGTTAGAAGATTTTATCAAATTATACGATGTTACCAAGGAAGTATTGAATGAAATTAGATCAGGACATCTTGATAATTTAAACTACGAAGGTAAAAAAAGGGAAAAAGAGGAAAAAAAGGAAAAAAAAGGGGAAAAAAAGGAAAAAAAAGGAAAAAAAGGAAAAAAAGAAAAAAAAATAATTTTAATGAAAATTTTATAAAAAGTAAAATAACAATTGTAAGTAATGAAAATTTCCAAATAGAATAAAAGCAATTAAAATTAATCAAATTGTACATTTTAAATCATGAAACAGCAAATGTCAGACGAAAGAAAGCAATAAAGTAAAACTAGAGCTGAGCTAGTTTTGATATTTTTAAAATGTATATTCTATTAAAACTGTAGAACACGGATCTCCAAAATTTTTGTATCTATTGTTCAATATTAAATATTAATTGAATTACGATGATGTATAATTATTAATTCAAGTATAATATATATAATATTAAGTATAATATTATATACAATAAAATTATAAGAACTTTTTTCAAATTTCGCTACTGATTTCTTTTCAATTGACATTGTATTTATTAAAAAGCTTGACTATGAATCAGTAAATATATCGATGTTTTTTTTGATATTCAANTTATAAATTATTTCATTGATTTGTACAATAATTTTAAAAATTGAGAAAACTTCTTGAAATTTCGAATTTTAATACAAGTTGCGAAAATTAATAAAGTAATTTTTTTCATTATTTAAGTACTGTGATATCAAAATACAAAAAATATTTCAAATTTACAAGTGATCAAACAGCTCAGTTCGATTTTAGATAATATTTAGTTATTATTTACTAGGTGTTTTAATTTATTGTTGACCTTTAAACGAAATTAAATTTAAAAAACATCACAATGTCAAATGTATCATCAAACATTTAAAATTAGGTTTTCGAAGATAGTGTAAGAAAGCTTCCCTTTTTATAATGTAAGCTCCAGCTTTTATTTCAATATAATTACTAACCGCAGTTTTCATAAATTTTTAAACTTACTGTCGTCATTGTAAAATAATACTTAGCAATGCAGTTTTGCAATTTTATCATCATATTAAGAAAAGTGTCGCCCGCGCCACATAAGGTAGTCTATAAATAGTAACATCCAATTAAGGCGCAATAAACATGCAAAATTTGATTGAATGCCTATGTGCCCAATTTATTAGCATGCATTTCATTAATAGTAACATGTATTACTTTCTAACATTTTATAAGGAGATCATGTTGAATCTAACGATTTTAAAATATTTACTATTTCGTCAAAACTTGAAATCAATAACTAAAAACATTATATATGATCTCATAGAGAATGTTATTGAGTCAAATACGGCTAAGATCATTTTAGAAATAGTTCTAATGTAGAAAAAAAGTGAGTTAAAAATCTGTAATTTCAAAAAAACTTAACATATTAATTAAAAGATATCAGACAAAATTTTCTATGAAAACCATCAAGCAAATCACTGGAAAAATCAGGTGTCAAATGAATGTTTGCTTTTTTTCAATTTATATAATTTTGGGGCAAGGGGTGCAAGAATTTTTTATGAAATTTTTATGGGTGCCATTAGCTAAAAAAATAAGAGCTACTGTATTAGAGAGTCTTTAGTCACAAGTCACGAGTTTCCAATAAATTTAAAATAAATAATTGGAAAATTAATTTAATATTTTTGTAAGCAATAAGTTAAATAAGGTATATTATATTATTTAACTTAATTAATACTCGGCCCACTCAGTCAACATGGCGACCAAGCTCCTGGCTAATTTTGTGAGACCTCCAGATACCTTTAGATATGACATTCTGAAATTCATTGAAGAGATCGAGCAATTTTGCAAGTTGAATATCGAAGACCGATTTTATGGAAACTTTGTCAAATGCACTCAATAAATATGAAGAAACTGACAATATGAAGAACTTCAAAGAAAGACTCAAATTAGCTTTTGTGAAACCTCGACCAATTAATGAAGATTAACAGAAAGCCATACAATATAAAGAAGGAGAAGATTCGGCCAAAGAATTTTTCCAGAAAATCAAAAAATATTCTGATAAATTTTGAAGCATGAATTGGATAAAGGAACTCAATTCTTATTATTTAATGCTCTCAAAGAAATAAAAAATAGAATGATGAAGCACAAGAAGATTGTTAAAGAAATCGATTAAAATGTGAAAAACGTTACAGTTGTCAATAAAACTTTATTCTGATACGGTTTAGAGATCAAAATGGAATCAGATGGCCTAAACACCCTATTAAGGAAGATGCAGGAATTATAAAAGAAAAGAATACAACAATCGAAACAATGAATATTTCAGTGAGAATAACATTTCAAATAACTACAGAAATTGAGCCAATTATTATCACTACAAAGATAACACAAAATTCGATTTGAGAATAATCATAAACGAAAAAAGGTTTTTTGATTCTTGGAGTTTACAGAAATCGACACTGTAAAGCTGAATGCCCAAATGTGAGATGTTCTAAATGCCACAAACAAGGATATTTTCGACATCAATGCTGGGATTTACGACAAAATGATAAATTTTCAGTACACAAAATCAATCGCTGGAATAGACGAGGAGATACCAAATGAGGATGATCAATACCGAAATGGCAAGCCATTGCATTATATGAAATGATAGAAACGTATCATTAAACGTAACCAATATTGTGACCAAGAATTGTTTCTCTTTATATGAATGTGGCTGTATGTATGATGATTATTTTGCCAATAATTTTTTTAATATTTTTTTTAAATTAAATGACTGAAGAGTCTACTAAAAATTCACTTTGTGAATATTTGAGTTTGATTGATCATCATGGTTATCCAGTGAATGATACCGATAAATTTGATAGCGTGATTAACGATAGAATATTTACTATAAATGAAAATAATTCAATAATAAAATATGATTTATTTGGAGGTAGACCTAGCATTCTAATAATAATTACAAAATTTTACTCGATACTGGAGGAAAGATAAGTGTGATTCAACGAGATTTATTAGAAAAGTCTCAGCCATCAGAATTAAGACAGAGCCGTATAAAAGTTAGGAGTACGATAGCCCACTAAGAATAATAGATGCAGTCACACTTAATATCATAATTAAAGGAATGATTCAGAATAAGAATATTGCATTTTAGGTAGCTGAACAAATTTCTCATAAAATAATTTGATGGAATAAATCATTTAGAAGAATTCAGGATTAAATTAGAAATTTATAATAAGAATATAGAGTGCAAAGGATAAATATATAAATTTAATGGATAAAGTGATGACATTTGAATGTAGTGATAAAAACATAACCAATTTGGTTATAAAATACGAAAGAATATTTATGAGACATAAATGGGATATAGGGAAAACTGATATTATAAAACATGAAATTATTACCTCAAGGAAACCAATCCAATGCGACAACCAGCCTATATGATTGAGAAAATCGATGATCAAATTAAAGAGTTAATAAGATATGGAATTTTTAAAGAATATGATTCACCGTGGTAAACGCCACGTGTTTGTGTGAAAAGGACAGATGTTGATGAAATCAGGATATGTTTAGATTTTCGAGACTTAACAGTGTAGCTAAGACCGATTTTCCCAATTCCAAATACAAATGAATTATTAAATGTCTTAAATGGATCAAAGTTTTTCTCCACTACTGATTTACTATCATGCATACTATCAAGTAAAATTAGAAGAAGATTCCAAACTGAAAACAGCTTTTCCAACCAAATGTAAACAGTATTGATTTAATAGAATGCCATTTGGAATTGTAGCAGCCCGGGAACATTTTAAAAATTAATGAATAAAGTATTGGGAAAACTTATTTGAGAAAATGTGGTTGTATAAATGATATATTAATTGTTTTCAAAAGCGTTAGAGAAGCATTGAAAAAGTATATAAGAAAATAGAAAGGTGAAAGATAAATTCTTCAAAATGTCATTTCTTAAAAAATGAAGTTAGGTTTATAGGGCATATAATCTACAAAGATGGCATAAAAACTGATCCGTAAAAAGTACAAGTAATAAAAAAATTTTGTAAGCCAAAATGTATTAAAAATGTATTACGCAGTATTTTGGAGCTTGTGTGGAAGTAATAAAAATAAATTGATATGAACTCAAGAATGTGAAAACAATATTTAACAGTTAAAGAATAGATTATGTTCAGCACCAGTTTTAGTATTTCCTGATTTCAAAAAGCCGTTAATATCAGATACAGACGCTAGAAATGATCGAATTGGGACGGTTCTCTCACAACTTCACGATGATGGCAATGATAGAGTTATCTGTTATTGGTCACATTCTTTGAGTAAATATGAACTAAGATATGGCATTACACGTAAAGAATTGTTGGGCATTCCTTATTTTACCAATCACTTTAAACATTATCTATCTGGAAAAAGATTTGAATTGAGAACAGACCATAAGGCAATAAATTTTATGTTAAAAATCAAAAAAACCTTTCGCACCTCAATTTCAAACATGGATAAGCTACTTTAACGTCTTAGACAGTTATAAGCATTACAGGAAAGATGAAAGTCATTCTAATACCGATGCCATGTCAAGAAGTGAGTACACATCATGTATACAATGCCAAATGATTCACCCAGACCCAGAATTCCGAAAACTGAAAACCAAATTTTGGCTTTGATGACAATTGATAGTGAAAACATTTGGCAAAAGAATATGGGAAAAATTAAAGATATTATCGAAAATAAAGAGAGAAGGAAAATAAGTTAATTTATAGTTCAAAATGGAATTGTTAAAACGGAAGCCATTCAAGTATGGACACCTGAAGTAAAAAGATAAGATTTTATTCGAAATTATCAAAAAAACATTATGCCCTGCTGGGTTTTAAAAAGTTGAAAAATATATTCAAAATAACTTTGCAATCAAAAGATATGAACAAAACAATATAAGTAGTACAAAGTTGTGAAAACTGTCAAAAAAGGAAACTAAAAGTTAAAAGAAATCAAACATCCTCTTGGTGTAGAATTGTTTGAATCAATATTTGTTGATTTCTGTGAACCATTAAAAATGAAAATTTACAATAAAAATACAACATTGATCAGCATAGCAAATATGTATTATTGAATACAGTGAGTGCCCAAGATGAAAAACTACTGCAATTGTCATAACGCGTAACTCAACAATGGATATTAAAATTCGGAGCATTACAAATAATACATACCGATTAGGGTAAAAGTTTTTGAAAGTGCTATGTTGAAAAAACTTTGTAAATTGCATAACAGTCAACTGGAATTTTCAAGCCCCTATCATCACTCAGATAACGGAAAAATAGAAAGGCAATTCCGTACGATTATGGATGAAATTAATATTTCACTTAACGATAAATTTCATAAAAATTGGTTTGAAGTGTTTCCAGAATTTGAATTTATACTAAACTCAACATTCCGAAAATCAATTAATAAATATCCTGCGCAAATTTTTTTTGGTAAAAATATTTATCACGAATGGTTGGATCCACAAAATCAAGTTGGATTGGATCAAGTTTGTTCAAAAGAGAATACATATAGAAATTTTGAAAATGGAATTGTGTTAATTAGAAAAGATTTGAGTAATAAAGAAGACGATCGATATGAAGACCCAGGAGTAATAACCAATAAAAGACATGAAAGGAGTAATGAAATAAGAATGACATATGGTAAAATCGTAACAAGAAATGTAGAATGGCTCAAACATTTTAAAGGGAGGGGAATGTAAAGAATAAGTTAAATAAGGCATATTATTTAACTTAATTAATACTCGGTCCATACATCTAACAATTTTCACAATCACAACTATTGAAACAAAAAATAATAATTTCTAAATTCAACATTCTTATACATAATATGATATTGCAATTTAAAATTTTAAAAATTAGTGTTTTTGAAATTCCTTTTCGATTCTTAAAATTTGTGTTCATTAATTTCCCTCTTCATAGTTCTCTAATATAATCTCATTATTAATCCTATAGACTCCATTTAATTGTAATTTACTTTTAATTAACTTGCCACAATATTTGCGCGATGTGAAATATGTACTGACTTACTTAGCAGATATTTCGAAATTGCACGAATTAAATGTATAATTACAAGGAACAAATGAAAATATATTTTTGGTTTATGGTAAAATAAGACCCCTTACAAAAATATGTTTTGTAGAAAAATAGTGTTCAAGACTTTAACCCTTAAATACCCTTCGTATCTTAAAAGATATAACCGTTAAAATCTATATATTTATGTAAATATTCAAAATTTCCCGCAGAAACCAATTTTTTGAAGCGCTTATGAACCTTTTTCAATTTTCACTACTGATTTCTTGTATTTATTAAAAAGCTCGACTATAAGTGCCGAAAATTCGTGAGTAACAAAGAAACATCGACATATTAGTGATTTATAGTCTTCAAGCTCTTTTTAATAAATTCAATGGAAAAAAATATTCAGTGATGAAATTGGAAAAAAAGTTTTTATATTAATATATACATACATACAAAGGCGTCTTTAGAAATTTGTCGCCCCTGTGCTATAAACTATAATGCGCCCCTAAAAAAACAATTTTTACAAAAATATATTATGTTTATTAATAATATTATACATTATTGCATATTATATATAATAATATTATATATTACATCATTTTATTTCAATGACTAGGATAACAAACGAACAAAAAAAACAATAAAAAAATAATATTAAATTAACATTAGCTTACAAAAATTCAACAGTCTAATGTTTTCTTTAAACAAAAAAATTAAGAAAAAAATAAATTTCTTTCAAACATAAATATCAAAATATAACATTAAATAGAATTAATATGTATAATGAATAAAAACGATTACAATATTTTTTTCTTTCTAAATTTATGTCTTGCAAAACTATCAACTATTTCTTCACAGTCAATACTTTCAAAAAATTCAAACTCAATGGCTAATATACTTAAATTATTAAATTTTTCTTGTCGCAAAGAAGAACGAAGATGATTTTTTAATCTTTTTAGAAGCGAAAAAGATCTTTCACCTGAACAGTTAGTTAATCCTATACTCATAAATATTCTTAACGTAATTTCTATGTTTGGAAAAGTGGATCCGATATCAGACTCAATTATTGTTTTTAAAAGAATTTCTGATTGTGAATTTTCAGTACCAGTTTTGTTATGAACAGTAAAATTTTTAAAATATAGGCATTCCTCAATTAAACTTTTATCTAGATCGTTCGTGTATATTTCACATAATTTAAAATTTACGGCGCCCCCTGTGCTTAGCACAGTTAGCACAATGGAAGATATATATATATATATATATATGTATATATATATATATATATATATATATATATATATATATATATATATATATATATATATATAAATATTCTAAACTTATATCATTGAAAATGGAGTAACATCAAATATCGATTTAATTTCCTTAATAATTGAACATTTGGACAGACTTAAAGAAAATTTTGAATTTTATTTCTAAAATGAAAATTTTTGATAAATATACATGAGTTATAAATCAAAAAGGTTTAGATATCGGTATATCGACAAAGCAGGTGAGAAATTTATTGAGTTCTCTGAAGGTGTTGTAAAATTTAGTTTTGATCGTACAAAATTGTTACAGGTTTGATTGTCGGTGCAAAACACACATCCAACGCCTAAAATCTGACAATCCCAGATGTCTAACAACCATATACATCAAAGCGCAATATCTTACTAGGTTTCATATATATTGCAATCCAATGTTCCCCACCAAGATGAGATGAATGAGCATTGACGATAATGGCTTGATTATATATATATATATATATATATATATATATATATATATATATATATATATATATATATATATATATATATATATATATATATATATATATATATATATATATATATATATATATATATATATATATACACCAAAGCGCATTTCATTATCATAAATGAGGCATTCATTTAGCTATGTCAAATAAGCTTTGTTTTGGATTTTAGTTAATTTTAAGATTTTTTGTTAAAATATATTTATTATAATATACATTAAATATTTCATAGTTCACCTAAAATATCCAGCATTTAGGGAAGAATCTTTAATATGATTATTAATATGATTTTTGAAATTATTATGATTTGGTTTTCGAAGTTCCTCGTTAACTGCTTGGGATATTGCAGTAAATCATTCATTGAAGGTAAATCTGTCTGGTAAATCCATCAGCCGAAGAAACTTTAGTCCTTACCCCATTTTTAATTTTGCTCAACGCTTTCGATGGGGTTCAAAAATGGATTATATGGCAACTTTTCTATTTGAATAGTCAATGAAGATATATTATTGTAAATGGATTAGCTCATCTTTGGATATTGAGACCTCGATTTGTTGGCATATTGTTATAAATGCTATTGCCTACTCGTGACCTACCGAATCTCTTGTCCGTCTATGTATTGAAGGGCATTCATTTATGAATTTCTTGAAATGAAATAGTCGATTCTGATGAAGTTTCTGACATATTCTCGTATATTTGTTTATAATTAATTAATTTTAAATTGAAAATTCTTAGCCAATTGAATGTCCGCATGATAAATCAATGTCCTATAGTGTGTATTTTTTATTATAGAGATTTTGTGAACCGTGTTTGTATGTATTTATTTATTTTTCTTCCAACAGCGATTTTGTCTATCTTCCTATAGTGTAATTGCCAATTTAATGCCACCTAGCTAATTCAATGGCCATTTGATGATAATCAATTGCGGTTGGTGTAAAAGATGAGTTTAATACGAAAAGTTTTATAGGTTTGATGCATTAAATATTAAAATATTAAGTACCCTTGCTCGATTGTCACCAATGGCATCGTACATTTCCAAATCGTGTCGAATAAAAAACACTCCCAAGAATTTCTGGACCTCAATTGACACGTAGAGCGATATTGGGATTAAATAATTGTAAATCACAATAAAACCAAAAAATTCTTGAACGGTTTGCCAAGGAGTGATATTTTGTGGTGGTAAATACCAAGCATTTCTCATTTCCATTCGCATTGCACGGTACACATAGAGACAGATCATGCATATCAATGAAAACATAAACAACATGACAAAATATGCGATCAAATAATAGTTAAGTTTCAATTCAACTCGAGAATATTTCATTCTTTTCCCTTTGCTATTCAGTGAAAGTTTTGTGTCTTGTCCAGTGTAAACGGTGCATCCAATTACATATTCAGTATTCTTCAACACCATTCCTCGAAGGAGGAGATTTTTGGCAGAAAGTGGAAAAGAATATTTTTGTTTTCCTTTGAAAATATCAATGCTTCCATGAAAAGTGTAGAGATCTTCTTCTGGTTGAATGCAATTTATTCTTAATGAAGTCTCGGAAAGATTTTTAAAATCAATATTGTTAGTTTCATCGAAACTTGAAAGAGTTTTCAAACTGGTTTCTCCGTCTAAATTTGCAGTAGTGACAGAACACTCGCCGGAATTCTCACTCGATGCTAATAATACCAAATCGCAAGGAAATGAGTTTACCAGTATAACACTTTACAATATCACCTACAAATATATCAATTGCTTTTATTTCAACAAATTCATTTTCTTTCAACACTTCAAACTTCCTCATATTTACTTCATTATCTGATTTGTGACGCATTATATCTTCATAGCCTTGTTTGATTATTGTTACCGACAATACAAATACAATCGGAACGATAGTTGTATATGGAGATACTGGAGTATCAATTAAAAGCTGCACAATCATAATTAAAATGAAATAAAAATTGGCAATTCTTTGAAATTGTTCAAAAAGATTCTTCGGTAAAAAATTTAACACGGTATATTTTGATGAAAGAATTTCATTAGATGAGTATTGATAAGGAACATAGGTCTCATCATAATCAGAGCAATTTTTATTGATAAATATATCCCTAGAATTTGGTAATGGAGGCTTTCGACATGTAATAGTTCGAATACAACTTTTGAAAAACTTTTCCATCATTCGATATGTTTATGATAAACAAAAAATTGAAAAAATATAATAATTTTAATATTATTTAAATCTGCATATAAATATAGAAGCTCTTTACAGTAATGCCATATTTTAAAATATTAAATGCTTTTCAAAATTATCACAGAAATAACTAATTCAACCTCTAATTAGTTTTGAAAACTAGAACATTCGAACAAAATTATATTATAGTAATATATAAACTCTAAATTATAAAATATGATATTCTGGAAAGAAATTTCATATTATTTTCTTTTTAAGACACAAATATAATTTTCTATTTAAAAATATTTAATAATTAAATAATTTCATTTCTATCGTACATTGAATGCATAAATTACTAGTTATTGAATGAATCAAAAGTAAATTAATAAATTAGGTAGTATTTTAACACGTAACAAGACTCATAACAATTAAAGCAATTTTATTGAAATCTGTATTTAATAAAAAAACCTATAAAAAGGTGAATGTTATCCTTTAAACTACGTTAACTTAATCTTTGACTTAGTCTTAAACTAGTACTAGGGACAGGGCTGGCCCTAGAGCATGCGGGGCCCAAGGCAGCAAACGATGAGCAGGCCCATGCAAAAATTTGCATTTTTACATATATTAAAATAGTGGGAAATAAAAAATTAAATTACTTAAATTTTTACTCTATAACAGTGTTGACACATCAATAATTAGAGTTTATTCATTTTACTGAAAATCATAAAACTCAAAAAAATTTAATAATTAAATTAATAACCTACTACAAACGACAAAGCCTGTGGAAGGTGTAAAGGCAGGGCGATATCAAGCAGGCGAAATCTATGATGCACTTTTCGAAGTTGTAGAGCAAAGTAGTGATCCAAAGCTCGAAGTGAAGCAGAGTCATTGTGCAAACAACTTAAGAACTTCAATTTCATTGTTTCAATTGTTTTTGGTATGACATATTGTTCCAGTTTAATTACATCAGCAAAGAATTAAAATATATTTCTGTCGATCTAGCAACTGCAATTGATAGCATAGAACATACTTAGCAATTGCAATAGCAATAGCAATAGCAATTGTAAAAGAAATTTCCAATGACTTAGAAGTTGAACCCATTTTCAAAGAGACGAGAGTACGAAAAAGAAAGAAAACAATTTACATATGAAGGAGAAGATGAAGGATTTGTAGATTCACAAGAAAAATTTCTCAATAATGTTTTAAACCAGATTGTTGATGTTGGAATCATGTCGATGGACAGTCGATTTGAATATCTACGAATGCATCATAACTCGTTTGGAATTCTTCATAAATTTCATCAATTCCAAAAAAATGATCTACTGAATTGCAGTATGAATCTGGAGAAAAAGCTCACAGCCTGCGAAAGTAAGGATCTTGATGGTTTCATGCTTGCTTGAATAGTTGCAATCATTGAGTTCCATAATTTCTGCAGCCAACTTCAACGATCCTGTTAACATTTTGCAGTTTATGTTAGTAAACAAGCGTTATGGTGACTTTCCTAACACACACATTGCACTTTGAATACTTCGAATACTTATTAAAACCTATATGCGATCAACAATGATTCAAGATTGACTCAGTAACTTGGCTATTTTGTCAATTGAGAATGATGTTGCTAAGAATCTTGACAATAATGAACTTATTACAGATTTTACATCCGCCAAAGCTCGCACGATTTGCTTGTAAGTTGTAAAAAGAAGGTGGAAGTAGAACAAACAACCAAACCTGCGCTATAGTGTATATAGTTTATAATGTAGAGTTATATATGAACTGTCAAATAGCATGCCAAAAACAAAACATTTTAATTATTAATTTTTTTGAGTTTTATGATCTTCAGTTAAATGAATACAACTGTAATTATTGATGTGTCAACGCTGTTATAGAGTAAAAATTTAAGTAATTTAATTTTTTATTTCCCATTATTTTCAATATATGTAGAAACACTATCAACCACTCAATAAAGCGTCACTTTGCCCTCACAGACAGTACAATTCAGTATCTACAATGATAACAGTGGAAATACAATCCCGAAGATTATCCAAAATTGGAACAAGCTTATCCCTCTGTTCTCGTAGTAGGAAGATAGCCTAGCTCTCATGAAAGCTCTCTTTGTAGAATTTGGAGGATAATTTTTTCCGTTGAAAGATTGAATGTCCGACTGACATAGAAGAATAATTTAATAAAAACTACATGGGTCTCAGTAGCGGATTTAGCTATAGGCGTGGGGGGGGGGCGAGTCGCCCCTCCACGCCCCTGTTGAATCCTAATTGGCGCCCCCCACAAAGATAATTTTATGAATTTTTTCTCTTATTACAGTTTTGTCTGTGTACAAAGTTCAACTGGATTTAAGCAACTCCAGCTGTTATGCTGCATCATATTAATAATATTACATAGCTCCAGTGAAGAGCGACTGTTTGAAGTTTTTAAGCTTGTATAGTGTTTGTACTTAAATCTAACCATAATAATTATTGTCAATTTGGACTTTTTTGACAAACAAATTATTGCGTTACTATTGAAATATTAAAATAATATTCAACTATTGAATTAAAATAAAATTTAAATTATAGCCATGGCCAGCCCCGTACCGTGACACCTTTTGACGGGGGGCCCAGACTCTCATTAAAGGGGCCAGTAATTCTCGTGTAAACTAAGTATTTTATGAAAACAGACTAGTCACTACTCACACTTTGCACTCCGAAATGTTCAATTTAAAAAAAAGGAAAGCAAAATCGACATTTTGTCTGAGCATTATTTTGCTACATTATTGCATATGCTAGTATATAGGAAATGATTTTCGCACATTTTTTAGGAACAAACACAAAAAACAAATAGCTGCATGTATTTGCACGACGGACAATTGGACATACAAAGACAGAACACACAGTCACACAGATTTGAAAACTAAAGGTGAGTGCAATAGAAATTACACAGGAACTAGATCCAGAAAAAAGAAATTACGTGTGTGAGATATCGACATGACTCAAAATAGCTGCAGTCGACGATTTTTCATTTCATGAAACCGCCGAAGAAACTCATCAGATTTGATGTTATTACTGATGTCACTTTCAAATGAGAGCAATACAAGGTTGGCTTTACGAGAATGGCTCATCGACGTACGAA